>OZ023211.1:59659249-59715037 GCA_963995525.1 Escarpia spicata | reverse complement strand
GAGAGAGAGAGAGAGAGAGAGAGAGAGAGAGAGAGAGAGAGAGAGAGAGAGAGAGAGAGAGATACTAATGTTGTCTCGTTTATGTTCTGGTGTAGCCAAAAGTTAGGAAGATATTGGAAGTGGATCGTGAGACAAGGAATTTCGTGCGAAAGAGAATAGCTGAACACAGGGACACCTTTGACAAAGACAGCGTCCGAGACTTTGTGGATGTTTATTTGAAGGCGGAACAATCTGGAGAAGAAAGTGGCGCATTCACAGGTATAAGTGTTGGTAACGAATAATTATTCGTTTTTCCTGATTCTAAAATAATAATACTCCTATTAGAGATATCCTCGATCTCACCACTGTTCCAGTTGACCTTATATCGAAATTATTGACTTTTATTGAAACACCGGAGTTTCAGGGATTGGACATGTAACCGTTCGCCTGAAGTTAAATGGTTGATTTGTTAAAAAGAAAAGGAAAACATACCCCGACAATCCAAGAGTTGCATCGTCCAGGAAGAATGCTGAAACGCCAACAATTTAACTGATTCTAGGTATCATTCCAATGCTAAAATCTTGCTATCTAAATATGGGAGGAAATGACAGGGGATTTAGTCGGACTTCCCCGTTTGAAAACATTCAATAATTTGATATAAAGCAGAATTCATCCTAAAATCAAGTGTCAATTAAAAGCCAGTCAGGATAGATTCAATTCAGAAACGCAACAGTAGAGTTCGGTCCAAGATGTTGACATATGTGAATGAATGAGTTTGATATGGTCGCAATATCATTACAAAACGTTGCAATATAGTTTTAGTGTATCGCACGTACTTGCAATACAGTACTACACGTGTCCAATTTGAAGTCAAACATTGAAGTTTGGTTACTGCAGATGCGAACATGTTCGAAATAATCGACGACCTGTTCTTGGCGGGCACAGAGACGACGAGTACGACTCTGCGTTGGGGACTTCTCTTCCTAATCCTCAACCCAGATATACAGGCGAAGTGCCGACTCGAAATAGCACAGGTCAGTACGCATACGAAACGTTACGCATTTGAACATCATCTAACATTATTTCCGATATACTGACTTAATTGAGGAGGAATTTGTTGAGGTTTTCGTTGTCCTAGATGCCCGAGGTGAGGCGGACATCGGTGCGTGTTCTAATTCCCCACTTTGCCTTCCATCAATGATCCTGTGTTACTGCACCACGTGTCTCCACTTATGTCGTGTTCCACTCGCACCACAATCTTGCTCTATCATTCGTCGCTTCCTCTTCCCCTTCTGCTACATACTCTGAGCGCACCCGCGCACCTAATTAACCGCGCTCCCGCTATTCGTTCCACAGGTCCATTCTATTTTAACAGACGCCTCACCAGCGTCCTCCTGAAACTCACTTTTACATCAACGTGCTCCCTCGGCGCCTTCATATCAAGCTTGTATTGTCTTTCCACTTCTGCGAGTCTTCTCTCCCGGTGAAAGATGCATGGAAACATGGACTTCTTCTTGTTTGTTTTCCGTCATTTTGTCGTGCTCTTTAGGTCGCATAAAAGACAATTGATGTGACGAACGAACTTCGCATGTCTGAACACAAACGTGTACACGGAAGTTGCTTGATCGTTATACCTATCTGATAAACGTTTTAATATAACTAACATTGCAATGATTTTAGAACTTATGATAATTGTAGTTTTAACTTCATACGTATACAGTACTACACTTTTTATGTTTATGGCAAACTGGTAGCTGTCTCCTCCTTTGGGAAGGATATCTTCTTTGTTCCAACGTTATGAAACATCCTGTGTGACATCCCAACCAACACTTTTCTTCGCTTACTCCATTATTCAGCAGAAAAATCGACTTTCTCCCAATTCCTTAACATAGTTCCTCTGACGTGGGTGTGAAGCACATCGTCATATTTAGGGTGCAGTGGTTGATGTCAATTATCCACATTTGTTATTTCAGTGTGATGTCTGGTGATAACATGTCCATCTACTCTGACAGAAATAATATTGCAAAGTGCATCTTTCGTGATGGGATTTTTGCAAACAAACAATATCAAAGTATTGATGATTTATTATATTACCTTACCTAGGCTGTTGGACAAGGTAGACTACCAAGCATGACGGACAGAGGACAACTTCCATTCACGGAGGCCACTATACTCGAAATACATAGACTCGGAAGTATCGGTGAGTATGAAACGATGCCTTGCAGATATGTAAGGCTGACCAGTAGTCAATAAGTTCAAACAATGTGATAGTGTCACTACCTTAATTGATTGTTTCGAAATGGGGATCTTGGGATCACAATTTTAAAAATGCATTTTCTCCGTCAGTTTTGTATACACGTGGCTGACATTTTGTGTGCGATATTGAGGGCCCACTGGGATGGTTCGTAGATTGAGATTTTTAAAAAATTTGACCGGGGCGGTGTGAATCTCGAGCGTCACATGCATATGATTGCCTTCCTCCCGGGCAAAATGCCACTAATCAGTTTTGCATATATGGGGCTGAACTTTTGTATGCGATCTAGCGGGCTCATTGGGGTGGTTCGTTTTCTTTTTAAAATTCGTTCGATGTGTGGGGATCACAATTTTAAAATGACACTTATTTCCGGTATATTTGCATCGATGGAGCTGAACTTTTGTGTGCGATCTAGCGGACACACTGGGATGGTTCGTCGGTTTAGAATGTTTCTATATTCGTCAAAACTGTTTTCAGACAGTCCTCCCGTCCCATTCGTCGCCCCCTTTTCTCCGTCTATCATTCACTCTGAGCGCACCCGCGCATCTCATTAACTGCGCTCCAGGTGGGAACCACAGTGGGGCTCAGATACATATAGAACTGCCTTCTTCCCCGGACAAACTAGGCACTGATATCCGTCAGTTTTGCGTTTATGGCGGCCGATATTTTGTGTACGGTGTAGCGTACCCATTGGAATGGTAATATCTCATTTAATAATGAGTATGCTGGCCTTGATACGCTCTGTGCGAATAGGTAAATACATATTATTATAAACGGCTCCTTAACATTGTACACATCTGATATTGTGTTCCATTTTCATGATAACTAATCTGCGTACATTTCAAGACTTTTTGCACTGAACTCTTTTTTCACATTGCGGATAACTGGCTCATTTTAGATTACTTTTTACTGATCTTAATAAGTTTCTATGTGTCGTCTATTTTTGTATTCGTGCTGCGTCTGCAGATTCCCTTACACACAAATTACAATAACCAATACACACACACAATATAATATATATGTATATATATATATATATCTAATTATATATATTTCGCGTCTGCGAATAGTTTTATATACACGGTTTTTAGCACGATGTTTGAATGTTGGCGTGCATAAATGATTTCAGCTCCCACTGCAGTTGAACACGTAGTCAGCGAGTCGATCACATTCAGAGGCTACGATCTGCCAAAAAACACCATTGTCCGTGCCAATCTCTACCAGAGTCACTACCAGAGTCACATGGACCCGGCGATCTGGGAAGATCCGTTCGCGTTCAACCCTGACCGTTGGCTGGACGAGAACAACAAGTTAAAGACCAACCCGGCGTTCATGCCCTTCTCAGTCGGTACGTGATCTATATAAGCTTCCTCGGTATGTTTCTCATAATACACCGTATGAGTGTCATTGGCCCTTCTTTGTGTTACCTGTTAGTTTCCTGTCGAGGTTTCTATCTATCTATATATAATGCATTGGTTTTGCATCACATGATACACATCGTTTGTTGTCACGCATGCATTGTTAAAATACTTTCATTCATTCCTCCATTAATTAATTCATTCATTCCTCCAATCATTCCTACATTCATTCATTCCTCCATTCAATCCTCCATTCATTCATTCAATCCTCCATTCATTCAATCCTCCATTCATTCATTCCTCCATTCATTCATTCCTCCATTCATTTATTCCTCCATTCATCTATTCCTCCATTCATTCATTCCTCCATTCATCCATCCATCCATCCACCCATCCAACTATCCATCCGTCCGTCCATCCATCCGTCCGTCCGTCCGTCCATCCGTCCGTCCGTCCATCCATCCATCCATTCATTCATTTACATCCGTTAATCATTTCATTCATGCATGCATGGTGTGGTTGCTACGATGGTTGAATTTAAATATTCCATTCGTATTTGTACGTGTTATGCTGCCTTCTCCTATTACGAGAGTTAGGTCGACTTTGTTGTCATATGCCTACACCCATCGTCAAATCATACTATTATGCAACTGTTTCTGTGCGGGGTATTCACTATTTCGTATTGTTCACATACACATATTTTAAATATTTTCGCCAACATTTGTTACATGTATGAATTTAAATCGATTGGTCAAATTGAAATTGGTTGCATAATTAATAATAATATTTTGCCTTCCTACTTTGTGCGTTTATACTTCGTAATACTGTGATATGCTACCTCGTATCTATATATCGATTGCACGTAATGGTTAAACTATTCGACTAATCTGTTGCGGAACGTTCTGTGTCTGGTACATGTTCTCGAACGTTACACAAAAATTCTGACATAACCATAAGTTTGGCTTAAACATTTTGTCCTACATTCTTGCCAGCAAGGAAATGGAAGTGCCGACTAGTGTTATGCTAAACATTATTTTATGGGGTGTTACAGGCATCTGTACCCTCTTCAGATTGCAGTGCATGTCTTCGTTCGCCTCGAGGTTAATCGCCTGGATTGTTTTATTTTATACTTTCTCCAGGACGTCGCATGTGTCTTGGAGACTCGCTCGCCAAGATGGAGATGTTCTTGTTCATTACGACGTTGCTGCAACGGTTCGAATTCAGCACCGTGGATGCCGACAGTCCACCATCTACCGAAGGAAGACAGGGACTGACAAGACGTCCGCAGAAATACGAACTGATTGTCACCAGAGCTTGAAGATAAGATATCAACTGTTGTAACACTGCGTTCAGTTGACAGTGACCACATTTTTCGTAAATTAGTGATATTTTATTATTAGTCCATCCCAGCAAAGTCTGAATTGTAGTGTGTTCTAGCTGCTGCAAGTTACTTCCGCAAATACACACTTATACGTACACGACACACACGCACGCACAAGACACACACACACACACGCACCCACACACAACCATAATGACACCTGCACGCACGCACGCACGCACACATTTTTGTGTGGTTGCATGAACAATTGATTTTATCGGGAATTATTTGTTTGACTTTTGTTTCTTAACCAATGTTTGAATATATACTTCTCCCATGTATGCTATATCAATTTGTTTCAAACTCAGAAGTGTACTCCATGTTCAAAAAACTTATTTCGAAAACGTGAATCACATATATGCAGTGTCCTTGATAATGCCTTTATTATATATCACATGGTGGCGCATTTTACTGGATGCCCAAAGAAAAACACAACTACTCTTGCTGCAGAGACACACTCTGTATTGAATAACGTATTTGCTAAGAAAGGATACATTTCACAAACAATATTTGTGTTACATAAAAGAGAAAACTACTGCTTACAATTTTTGGGGACTGTGTAACATTTCGTTCGTGTATCCATGGTTTGAGCCGTACATAAATAGGCTACATATTATGCATTTTGTTTACCAATAATATAAGCTTTTATGGTTGATCATGTGATTACAAATGGGACATGTCGTATTTTGATTGTAGGAGATAAATAAAACTGAATGAGGAAAATGTTAACCAAATTGATGTGTTTTCACTTGGTTGGAGTTGGTTGTGGAGAATCACTAATACATTAAAGCATTGATCTAAACATTGATCAGGTATACGTAACTAATGTCATGCAAACATGTAACACTGGCTTGGCAAAGCTTGGCGAAACTCATGCTCCTAATTATGATTGTGTCGTCAGTTTATGGATCCGTCAACTTACGGATCCACAACTAAGCATATTGCTCGCATGGTTTTGTCGCCCAAACAAATTTTGAACATAGAATGGCAACACATTACTCAGCAGATTGTCCAGCAGCCAATTTGTAACCTTGATTGCCCTGGTTGCCGGCCAATATGTTCCGTTATGAACCTATCATATGACAACAGTTGAGCGTGTGTTTCCATTACCCACAACCTATTTATAGATCGCTGAGAGAATCGTAGTCGGGTGTAAAACAAACGATACAACAACACGTACAAAGTCTTTCTGGCCTCACTTCGTGAAGCTCAAGCCCACCGACCGCTGCATTGAGCAACATGACTGCGCTCGCAGCCGGGGTTGAGTACGTCGACACGTCGACTCTGCTGATATTCCTAGTTGCCTACCTTTGCGGACTCTGGCTACTGCCAGGTCTGAAGGCGTGGCCGGTCATCGGCAACGCTGACGTGTTCTGGAATAACGACCAACTTTATCTGACGTTAACGGAACTAGTGAAGACACATGGCGAGATAGTTCACCTACGAGTGGGACATCGTGGACGCTTGGTCGTGTTGACGGGGCAGGACGTGATCCGTGAAGCATTGCATTCGCCAGACAGAGACATTAAGACCACCCGGATACACAACCAAATACTCTCAATTTTAGGAATCGTTTTATAAGAATGCGAGGACTGGAAGTCACTGAAGCGATTCACTCTGAGGGCTTTGAAATATTTTGGGATGGGCAAATCTTCCCTGGAGGAGAAAATCAAAGATGAAATCAAGACTGTACTCAACGAATTGGATAAACAGAAGAAGTGCCTTTCGATTCCCGCAATGTGCTTGACCAATTTGCCTCTAATATTACATGTTCTATCTTATTTGGTCAAAGGTTAGTTCAGGAATATTACATTGTACAACAGGTGGGGACATTGGTTTGTGTTAGTTCACCTTATTTGTTCTGTTAACAGGTGGCACATTGAACGTCTGATCTTATATAGTGCGGTATCCAGTTATTGGGACTGCTGAAAGCGCTTTACACTTCACCCTCTGACAGAACTGTTCATTCAAACCTCATCTCGACTGCTCTGCCGCACCAGTTATCGTGCGTAAGCGGTGTGGAGGATTACGCTATTGTGTAGATTTCAGGAAACTAAACTCTGTAACCCAGAAGGGTGCATTCCCAATACCTCTAATTGAAGAATGCCAAGATAATTTGGAGGGTAATCAATACTTTAGCACTCTATAGATATGGCTAGCGGATATTGGCAAATAAACGTTGAACCAAAAGATCGCCACAAGACAGCGTTTATCACCAGATATGGCCTCTTTGAACACGTTAGAATGGCACAAGGATTATGTAATGCACCAGTAGTAACTTACCAGACAGCAATGAATCAGATATTGAAGGGTATGGTTTGGAAGAACGTGTTGACCTATTTGGATGATGTAATCGTTTTGCGAAAGGCATTTCAAGACCATATCGACAATCTACAACAGACTTTAGATCGGTTTCGTGCATATAAAATGAAATTGAAACCTCGGACATGTGCACTTTTTGGGACGAAAAGTAGATCGTGAGGGTGTTGGCATTACACAAAGTAAAATCGAAACGGTGCTAAATTGGCCAGTCCCGAATAACAAAACGGAAGTTGAATCATTCCTGGGGTTCGTCAATTATCACACGGATTTCATCCCAGATTTTGCAAAGAAAGCAAGTAGTTTGTACGAGTTAACAGGATCAAGCAAAACATTCAACTGGTCGGACAATCAGCAGGAGGCTTTTGAAACTCTAAAAAAATCTATGATAACAGCTCCTGTTTTAGCATATCCTAATTCATACAAAACTTTCATTTTGGATGCCGACGCCAGTAATTTGGCTGTTGGAGGTGAATTGTTACAGGTGCAAGATGGCGTGGAACCCACATTACCACCTACACACTCGAGTCGAGGTCGGGCTATTACCAAACCTCTCAGATATACTGATTATGAGTTGCAAACTTATATTGCGCACACATACATAAATAATGTGTTTTATTTAGAGATGTCCGTGGGTGATAAAGCAGTACTCTGCATAGAAGCAGAGGGCGACACCAGTTTCCTGTGGGATGACGTAAAGATGCCGAGAGTTGTGAGAAGCCAGTCTGCTCCCGCCCTCTCGAAATCTTCATCGGCTTCACGCATGGAAAAAGGTGGGCATGATAGTTTTTGCCTTGTATGTGAAGAACAAATCTTTACGAGACTTAAACGACATGTCGAACGCGAACACCTCCCATGGTGGTTTTCACTAATGAAGTGTTGGTCGTGCAAACAATCAGTGAAGTCGGCCTGTTTCCTTCGAAAGAAACACCGAAATTGCAATCACTCAATTCCACAACTCAATAGCTGGATCTGGAAGGCAAACGGATTGCTACACGCCCTTGCCAAGTATCTTAACCTCCCATTCCTGGAGTTAGTTAGAAACCTTGTGGTATCCTTGGGATCAAGGTGACTGTACCCTCTCGTTCGAACAACGGATCGTGATGAGAATATGGGAAGCCGGCAATCGCCTAAATCTGAGTAACATCGATTCGTTGATCATCCCACCACCGGCCTCTGTGTCATGTCTGCTGAACTATAAGGTGATGGTCTGCATTCTACAACACCTACCGTACGACATACAACAACAAATAAAATCGTCATACGAGGAGTGCGACAACAGTGGCGATCCCGTTAGTCTGAGGTGCCTGCCGACACTCGGACAAATGGTAGATAGCTACTGTCACCTATATATTCTTTTCAAGAGGTATCGCGTTGACGGTCTGTCAACCCTGATTGACAAGGTGAAACCTGCATTGGATCTCCATTACGTTGTGGGGAATTACAGAAAGTAACGTGTATAATCTTATAATATCACTAGAATATCGATGTATGAAGAAGGAGTTGTACAATTTATCATAACAACTTAAATCAGTATTGTGGCGAATAAATAGTTACTACAAAAATTAAAAAATATTTACAAACAGTGCATCATAGTATATAAATGATTTGGTGAAAACATAAACAAAAAAAGTTTTTAAAAAATCAATGGTTTGGTGTCGGGATCGAACCGGCGTCGCCCGATTACAAAATAAATGCCAAGGAACTAACGCTTTTACCAAATAAGCTACCAGGACCGACAGAAATTCGCTGACTGATTTAAGTTGTTATGATAAATTGTACAACTCCTCCTTCATACATCGATATTCTAGTGCTATTATAAGATTATACACTTATACACGTTACTTTCTGTAGATGGGTACAATATATATTTGTTATGTATGTTTATTGGTGTACATTATCTCCCGTTGATTGCATCCGATATAATTATTCTAAAAACGAGCCCAAGCTCGGCGAAACCTAGTCGACTTGTAGGCCCATTCGCATTCATTGTTTTGAGGTTCGTTTCGACCCGAAAGCTTTCCTTGTAAACATGCTCTGAATGCATGGAAAGGGTCGGCCTGATGCGAGTATGGGTCATATGTGACGTCACATCTCGGCATCCCGAAAAACGCGCCAAAATATGCATATTCGAAAATGTCCGGATGCACAGCATAAAATGTGGAATTTCTTAGTCATTGGATTTTTTTTATTTATTTTTGCTTGGTGGACATGGAAATCGATAGCAGGATGTAATATAATATGAATTCAAGCCATAGATGTTTTACTGCCTTTAATTAAGCACCATGGATACATTACTCCGCCATCCCAAATGCGTTGGTGTGGGAGAAATTGGCCTCGATTACCGTCGACACCAGAGCTTAAAGGAGCGCCATGCCAAAACCTTTGTGATCCATCTACGGTCATGCAGGACCGACAATGCAAATCAGTGCCTGAACGTAATGACAGAAGTCCTCCCAAAGACGCATAAAGTGCATATCCACTCCTTTTACGGGAGTACATGGGATATCACGGCATGGTTGCGGGCATTCCCCGAAACGAAATTCGGTCTGTCTGGCACCCTGCTCAGAGTAGGATGTTAAGGAGTGAAGGAGGAGGTGAAGGCGGTGTGTCTGGCACTCTGCTCAGAGTAGGATGTGAAGGAGTGAAGGAGGAGGTGAAGGCGGTGTGTCTGGCACTCTGCTCAGAGTAGGATGTGAAGGAGTGAAGGAGGAGGAGGAGGCGGTCTGTAGTCTGGAGCTCAACAAGATCATGCTGCAGTCAGATGCGTCATACCTTCCACCACCAGGAACAACTGGCCCGAACCACCCATGGAATATAATCACCGTAGCAGAGAGGGTGACCTCGTTGAAGGGGTTAACTACTGATATGGTGGTGGAAGCGAGCCGCCTGAATGCGTGTAAATTCTACGGCTTCGATGAACGCCTCCTGTATACCATGGAGTAACATTTAAATGGGCAATGCACACTGCACGCACACACATACACGCACAGACACAATCTAGTAGCTAGGAACGCTTGTCTGTGTCCGGGTTCTAGAACATACATATCTTCTCGTGTAGATAAATTTGTGCAGATAAATGTTGTGTATATACCTATTTCTTTATTGGAAGTGACAAGTCATTTTTGATTAAGTCGTTTTGTTATATTATGTAACTATTGACATATTGGGGTTGGGTTTAATCAACTGTATTAATATATATTATGTTGGTGTTCGGGTTTAGTTAAGGTAATAATACATAAATACCCTTTAAAAATATATGTTAGGTAATTATGAAGCTATATGTGTTTAATTGTTATACTAAGCGAATTGTTTTTGTGTAGGGTGTATGCACGGTCTTGGGTAATAATCAAATGTTACATTTTGTATTATAATTACTCGATAATTACATAATATGAAGGATATATTCCCTGTAATACATCCCGTTCCTTTTATGATGGGGAGGAATGTAGTGCGGAGCAGCACTGTAAATAGGTCACTCACCCAAGATAAGTACGCACAATCGCATTACACCCTAACAATACACACACATACCCTATAAATACCCGTGCAACACAATAGCCAGAGTTCAGTATTGCCGCCGTGAAGCATAGCTACTCGTCCAGGAGTCGCTCCCGTCGGTCTTCGGCCTCCGCTGCGGGCTAACACCAATACCGTGCCTGCTCAAGTAAGTGTTGCGCACAATATAATGTTAAACTCTGTGCGATTCTCAGCCACAATGGAATATCCATCAGGTGTGTTCTTTATACATATAGTATGGTAACAATATAATCATCTGAACAAAAAGCATAATTTAACAAGATTTAACAAGATTGCCACCCAGAGAATTAACTCTAGGTAGCAGGTGGACAAGGAAGCCCTTGGCTTTTCGAGAGTCCGACCTTTTTATCTATGTGTATCCCGCCCGTCTGAGGTATGTGTCGATTTTATTTTTAAACATATTCACGCTACTAGCACCCACACAATCAGCAGGTAATCTGTTCCATTCATTTACAGTCCTTTGTGAAAATGAAAACTTTCTTATATCCAATCTACTCTGCTCCTTTGCTAATGCAAGACCATGTCCTCTAGTCCTTCTATCTTTCTTAACTGAGAAAAACATATTTCTATCAATATTTTCATAACCCTTCAATATTTTAAACACTTCTATCTGATCTCCTCTCAATCTCCTGGTCTCTAGTGTTGTTAAACCGCATTTTTTAGGCGTATTTCATAACTAAGATCACTCAGATTTGGTATCATTTTAGTTGCTCTCCTCTGCACTCTTTCTAGCATATCTATGTCCTTCCTGCGATATGGCCTCCACGCTTGAATACAATATTCTAAATGAGGCCTAACTATTGTTTTGTACAGCGGTACTATTAGCTCTTTTTCCTTATACGTTATGTTTCGCCTAATTAATCCAAGGATTTGATTTCCCTTTGAAGCTGCAATTCTGCACTGCTCTGAAATCTTCATATCAGCACTAACGGTTAACCCTAAGTCCTTTTCTTTTACAGTAGTACTTAGTACAGTACCCCCCATTGTATATTCTACCTCTTCGTTCCCATGTCCTATGTGGAGGCATTTACATTTCCCAAAATTGAACATCATTTGCCACTTTTCAGACCATTTGATCAACCTGTCAAGATCATCTTGTAAATGCTGTCTATCTGCATCACTTTTAATCCTTCTAAACACTTTTGTATCATCCGCAAATTTCAACACCTTGCCTGTTATTTCATCATCCAAATCGTTGATGTATATTAAGAATAATATAGGACCTAATACTGATCCCTGTGGTACCCCACTCAATACCGATTTCCAGTTTGAAGCCTCACCATCAACTACTACACGTTGTCTTCTGTCAATCAGCCATTGTTCTATCCAGTTTATTATACCATTTCCTATGCCATGGGCCTTTAGTTTAAGCAGTAATCTTTGATGTGGTACTTTGTCAAACGCTTTTTGAAAATCTAAGTAGACGATATCTACTGGTGATCCCTCATCTACCCACTTAGTGATGTCTTCCAAGAAACATAACACATTTGTTAAGCATGACCTCGCTTTAAAAAAACCATGTTGAGATGGGTTTATCAAGTTTTGTTTAACAAGAAAATCCACCATGTGATCTTTAATTAGTTTTTCTAATAATTTACAAATCACTGATGTTAAACTCACTGGTCTATAGTTCTCTGACTTGTTTCTCGAACCTTTTTTGAATAACGGTATAATGTTTGCTTCTTTCCATTCTAAAGGAACCACTCCCTCTTCTAATGACAAGTTGAAAACTGTTGCAAGTGGTATGCTAATTTGTTCTACTATTTCCAATAGTAGTTTGGGTGGAATACCATCCACTCCAGGTGATTTATTATCCTTCATAGCCCTTATTTTCTTAGCTACCATTTCCGGGGTTACAATTAATTGTCCTAAATAGTCTGAATCTGCCCTCTTGAACTTAGCCTCTGGTATTGGCAGTGAACTAATATCTTCCCTGGTAAACACTGAACTAAAGTACTCATTCAGGTCTTCTGCCATTATGAATCCCTCTGATATTATATTTCCAGCACTATCTTCTAGAGGACCGACCTTATCTTGAACTTTCTGTTTGCTTCGAACATACGCATAAAAACTCTTGCTGTCATGTTTTATATTACTAGCTAATTGTTGTTCATAGCTTCTATACGACTTCCACATCATTTGTTTATACTTAATTTTTCTAATGGCTTCTTTCGATAAGTGTTTCTTTTTGGACCGTTTTCCTTGTTTTTTGAAGGGTACAAATTTATCGATTATGCACTTAATTTCACTCTTTAATATATTCCAGCATTCTGTTGCCGTCTTATTTTTCAGTGTCTTATTCCAGTCTATCTTTGCTAAATATTTCCTCATGTCCTTATACCTTCCTTTGTGGAAATTTCTCCTATAATGCTTTTTGCTATTCCTTTCTGATTTTACTTTGATGGTAAAATGTATCTGGTTGTGATCGCTACTCCCCAGTGGCTCACATATCTTGACATTGTCAACTAATTCATTCTGTGAGGACAAAACTATGTCTAACACATTCTCACCCCTGGTTGGTTCTAGCACATGTTGAGAAAGGAATGTATCTTGAACTAAAACTAAAAACTTGTGGTCCTCTCTCCCCATACTTTGTAGAGATTTCCATTGTATATGCCCATGGTTAAAATCCCCCATAATAATACAGTCCCGTTTGCTTATTTCCCTTATAGCGTTTTGTATTTTTTCATTCTCTTCTATGCTTATGTTTGAACTTCGATAAACTAACCCAACTGTTAACGTTGAGTTTCCTGTAACTATGTTACACCAAACAGCTTCTTCGCAATCTGCTTCTCTTTCTAATTTTATTTCATAAGCCTGAATAGATTCTTTAATATATAAAATAACTCCACCTCCCTTTCTTCCTATTCTATCTTTTCTAAACATTACATATCCTGTCAGTCCCAATTCAGCATCTGATATATCGGTGGTGGTCCAGGATTCGGTTATACCTATTATATAAGGGTCAATATCTTCTACCATAATGTTTAGTTCATTTCTTTTGTTTACTATACTCCTTGCATTTAAACAAACACATTTATATCCAGCTTCAGAAGAGTTTTCCAGACTGTTATTTGTTGATTTATTTGTGCTGTCTTTATCTATGCCTCCATTTTCAGGCTTTTCTGTGAGTCCCCCCTGCGAATCTAGTTTAAATAGATGCAACCTGTCCCACTGTCAACAGATTGCAGCAGATTCTCTGAGAAAACTGCTGCCCCCTTTCCACTAAGATGGAGGCCATCTCTCATGTACATATCTTCCCTCCCAACAAAGTATCCCCATAAATCTGTGAATCCCACCCCCTCTTCTTCACACATCTGCTCAGCTAGTGCATTGATCGCCATCCTCTTGCAGTTTCTATACGTTGCCCCCCTTCCTGGCAAAATTCCTGACAAAATAACCTGTTCGACTCTCGTCTTCTTTAGCTTCCTCACTAACTGTCTATACTTCTGTACTATCGCAGTTGTTCCCTCCCTGTCTGCATTATTTGTTCCTACATGTACCAGTATAGACCCCCCCTTGCCATGTCCCAATACCTTTTCTACCCTGTCAGTTACATGTTCAATCCTAGCCCCCGGTAAACAAACAACGATGTCCTTCCCCTCGCTCAGTGTCTTGTCCGTCTTTCTCATAATGGAGTCACCCATAAACACCCTCTCTTTCCTCATTGCCCCCTCAATCACTGCCTTAGAATAGCTCCTTCTTCGGTTTGCATCTGTCTGGTTGTTGTCTTCCCCCCCTGCCGTCTTCTCTCCTGTCACATTCTCTTCCGATCCATTCTTTCCTGTCGCTTTTTCTCTTGTCACCTTTCCTCCTGTCAGCGTCCCTTTTATCGACTTCTCTTCTATCACATTTGCTCTCACTTCCTTTCGTCCCTTCTTCTTTCGTCCCGTCTCAATTTCCTCTCTCCTCTCCCGTTCCATCTTCCCTCCCTCCTTCTCTACAGTCACTTTCTTCCCTGCACCCTCACGCTTGTCACGTTTTCTGTTGTCGATTTTCCAATTTCTTCCCCTCCAATCACCTTCTCTCCTCTCAATCTCCTTTCGTCAGTTTTCTTGCCACTGCTATTCTCCTTCAGTCTTGCAGTATCCTCACCTCTCTCCCTGTCGTCTCTCTCCATTCGACCTGCCTCCTTGCTAATTCCCATCTCCATTCCCTTCACAATATCTGTCAACCTAACTATCTCCTTCTGCAAACACTCCACCTTCCAACATCCAATGCACTGAAAGGTGAATCCTTCCTCCATGGTTTCTGCCCATGACTTTCCACACCCGGACAATGCAAAATCTACCCAGCTGTGGCAGTGATCGCACACCAAGTGTCGCTTTGCCTTGACTTGCCGCTTGCAAGGCGCCATATCCCGATCAGAATTTATTTAATAACTTAACTAACTTAGTCTTTATAAAGACTGTTTCCTGTGTACTACAGCACACTTTAGGTTACAAATTTCAATCACACAGCCGACTATTTATCCTAACACGAACGCTAACATCACCGATAGTGACCTAATTTAAATACAATCAATTACGTTATGTTAGGCTGCTTTATTTATTTAGGTTACGCCGCCCGACTATCGCTCTTGCTTAATTTTAACAACAATGCTACCTAACCAAAATATATAGCAAGTACTGGCTTACACAGATATTATCTTATGTAAGTAGTTTGATGGTTGTTACTTTATCTCCTATATATTCTACCACATAATCAGGTTTGTTAAATCTTGTTTACAACTTATCGAAGGCTAAGCCGCCTAAGTGAGTTACCCTATTATCACTCACTATACTAAGGTGTTCTAAAATACTTTAACTAACTAACTTTAAGCACAACTGCTACTCAGTATATGTTTATTGCAACTTTATGAATGATATTAAGGCAAAAATAATACTTATCAATCAGTAATTCCACTTGTTTATCCACTCTTTTACACCACCAATTTCTACGATCTATCTCCGCCAAATATAGCCTCGTCATTCTAATCCTCTAGTCATAATATGTTCATACATGACACCTCGCACGCCAGGGGGCGCTGCTGATTACATCAGTCTCAGTAGGCAGATCGTCTTGCGAAACTTGGAATATAAGCTAAGCCAATAATATCGCTTGCCGGCAAATTCCGGTGATCTTCATTTCAGCCCCTCGTGAGAATGTTGTGATTCCATGAAGTCACTGGCTTCGTCTTAGAATTGAGTTGCGGGTGGGGCGCGTGTCTGCACTGTTCTCACGGTGAGAACAGTTGCGGCGAAGCTAATTACTAGTTTGAATCACCCCACCTCCCTACATTGCGTAGGATATCTGCCAGGAATAGTGTACGTTGTCATCGACCTGGCTTACGAGGATGATAGCACAAATCGCCTGATATCAGACATTGACGTTCGAGATGATCCCTAAGTGAATCGAATTGTAGACGCACAGTGTACCCACTAGTAGACCTGCTACAAGTTAATTTGGTACATTTTGGCTGTTTATTACATGGCCAAATGCTCTGGTAGCCTGATTTGAGTGGGCCTATTTATTGACACTGTTATTCGTACTTGTGCTTCGGTACAACGCTGCTTTATGTGCTACTACGGAACCCAGATTAAGTCATTAAACATCATTGTATTTGTATCTAAGTTCGTCTCACGCAATATATGTCAACTTTGTCCCAGACATGGAAGTATTGGGGACCGGGGAGTAAATCAAGAAGCATAAATTATTAAAAGTTTATATTTTAATATATATAAGGCACAACTAACATGTTTTGCATTCTGAACAGATATGTCACTAATTAATAAGTACAAACAAATAGGCTTCAAAACTGTTAGTTACTGTTCAACTGAGAAATGCCATAACCTTCCCTGCTTCATCATGTCTGGAGGCACAAAAATAGTGTTTATATTTGCGATCAGGGATATCCAGGTGGAAACAATTTAACAAATAAAATTGGGAACCGTTGAATAGGTACATATTTCATGTTATAAAGTAATCTATTTCGGCCCCTAGTCTAGTTGCCTGCTTGCCACCTATTTTTGTTTGGCTAAATTCAATCCAGTAGACTTTCGTGACACTATTTATATGTATAAACACATAATATTTTGTGCACAATAACTAGATGTGTAACCGTATACGTACAGTCAGCGTCATCAGCCATCATCACATGCTCGACCATCGCATCGCGCAACACATCGCGCATCGCTCATCGGTGCAGTTTACCACACAAAAACGCGATGGCCTAGCTTTCTCGGCCATCATAGAAGCGGTAAGGCAGCCGAAGCTTCCTAAGTGCAAAAACGAAAAACGAAAAACGAGTGGCACTGAATCACGGTAACTACCGTTATTTACTAAACCGTTTTGAAAACTATTGAAAATAGGAAAACGAGACATTTTCCTATTTTCGTTTAGTAATGTTCAAATGGGTAAACGATAAAACAGCAATCAAACGCTTTTCCCATTTCCACTTTTGCAAAATGAAAATAGGTAAACGATAAAACGGTAAATCAACCGTTTTCCTATTTCTGTTTTGCACACCACAAAAACGAAAAACAAAAAACGGAGTGATGTGCTATTACGCATGCTCAATGGAAGTCAGCGTTTCGTAAGAGTGACAAATTACCCGTAATCCTAAGCCATCGGGCGCGGCGCCTCGCCGCAGGGCATTTGGACTACTGGTCACTTACAATGTAACCCTTGGACTCCACTAGTGACAGTGGCATAGCTTTCGTGGATCAATCATATAACACCCATACCCCTCCAGTGGAATGTCTGCTGTGTTATTAATTCATGAGACATGAAATATAGTGATCTCATGGCCGTTAACTATGCGTGGGACAAATGCTCTATTAGTCCTGCAAAAAGTTACAGCTAGCGGAACGATACATGTGTACCAACTTAAATTAACAATTTGATAAGAAATACACTTTGGTTTAAAAAACTTCAAGAAGCAATTTCGAGCAGAAATTCTAGATGAGCTACACACAGGACATATCGGAGTAATGAAACTGAAGGGTGTCGCACGTACATATATCTGGTGGCCAGGGATGGATGCAGACATTGAAGCATGTACTAACACTTGTGAGTCATGCCAATTGGTAGAGAGGAATCCAACCAGTGCTCCACTACATCCATGGATACCTGCATCGCGACCAGGGGAACGCATACACATTGATTATGCTGGTCCTGTGGAGGGGAAAATGCTCCTCATTGTATTTGACTCATTCTCGAAGTGGCCAGAAGTTGTCATTGTCAACAGTACAACCAGTGAAGCGACAGTGAATGCACTGAGAACCATGTTCAGTAGAGTGGGAGTTCCTCAGACTTTGGTCTCACATAATGCTCCACAGTTTAAATCTCAGTAGTTCAAAGACTTACTGGATAGGTTGGATATGTTGTATAAACCTACCCCGCCATATCACCCGAATTCAAATGGGCAAGCTGAACGATTTATTCAAACAATAAAGCAGGCTATGGAAGCTATGGCATCGTCAGAGGACTCACTCCAGGTTATATTGGATAAATTCCTCCTGGCATATCGAAATGCTCCGCATGCTTTCACAGGAGAAACTCCAGCGGTACGTTTCATGGGTAAACAGTTGCGTACCCGACTTGACAGGGTGAAACCGGATAACCGACGAGAAAACACGCGGTTAGAGAAACAAATGCAAAGTGGTTATTAAAATCTGATATCATTCATGGAAGGAGACGTGGCATGGGTTCGATGTTACCAGGGGAAAGATAAGTGGGTGCCAGGAACTATAAGTGCAAGGTGTGGTCCGTTGACATATGAAGTCATTGTTTCTAAGGGATTGTGGAAACGCCATATTGATCATTTAAGTTCAAGGGTAAACTCGACCAACATGTCTCTGACAGAGTTACCACTGACTGCAGCGACTGATCATCATGACTGCTTGGTGGGCTCTATATGCCTTCACTGAATCAGAGGAACGGCAACGAGTTGACGTATGACGCCCCCCCCCCCCCCCCCCCAACAACAAGCAACTAATGATAGGACTCAGACAAAATTGGGGCCACCTATTCAGGTTGAGAATGACACACACCTGAGAAGGTCTTCTCGTGTCAGAAAGGCACCAGATAGACTAGATCTGTTGTGTAACAGAGATACATGAGCCACTGCGGTCTACGTTACATTAGATTAGCAAAAGTAGCGAGGTGAAATGCTAATGTGACTCTACGTTAGATTACTAACATGATTAAATGTTATTGTATTGTTGAATTACATTAGTAGTACATAACTATATGACTGTGTTTATTGGGTAGATAATTTTGCTGTAGGTATACAGAAGAAGTTATACTAGTGAGTAATATTAGTAGACTTTGTCATCATTAGTCCGGGAGGGAAATGTTATAGATGCATGCCTATGTGGTGAACTATGTGTATAATAATGCTTAGGGATACACGTTGTAGTTGAGAACTATGTGAGTAGTGATATGCTCATATGCATGTAACGTTCAGTTGAGTGCCAACCCTAAGAACCACGAGTATGTGTTACTGTAGTGTCTGAATATACAACACTTATTTAATTTGTTATTTCACAGTTGGCCTGAGAGCCAATCATCTTTTCTACCCGAATCTGGGGTAAACCCCCTACTGGTAACATTGGCTGGAGTTTAATAATCCAGGCCCTAGTGATAGGCCAAGCGAATGCTGCCACCTCACGGCGCCTGGATAATCGAGACTAAAAGACGGTATATACACGGACCACCATGGTTCAGTTGTTGACAACAACTCATGTGACCCCTTTACGACATTATATTTATAGGTCTTGCCCGAGACATGTCAGACACGTAAACACGCTACGTTAGAGCGACAAAGGTATTGTTTCTACGTTGGGAGCTTCGCGTCGCCGGCCATTGGTAGCAGTGTCGTGCAAAATGACTGCGCTCGCAGCTTGTTTTGAGTACGTCGACACGTCCACTCTGCTGATATTCCTAGTTGCCTTCCTCTGCGGACTCTGGTTACTGAGTAAGTCCGGCGACCAGGCCAAATGGCCGCCAGGTCCCAAGGCATGGCCGCTCATCGGCAACGCTGACGTGCTCTGGAATAACGACCAGATATACCTTACGTTCACCGAACTAGCGAAGACATACGGCGAAATAGTTCATCTGCGTATCGGAATCCGTGGACACATGGTTGTTTTGACAGGGCACGATGTGATCCGCGAGGCGTTTGTCAACAAGGGCGAGTACTTCTCCAACAGACTTAATGAGAGCCACATACCGCTGATGAAGTACACGAATAAAGGAAAAGGTATTACGCCGTTATTCTGTGTCTACCCTATTTTTAACGTGATCAACCTCATTTTACTATAGAACAAAACGTAGTGACCATGACATATAATCAAACAATAGCTTCTGTAGGTTTTAAGTAATTCTACCAGTGTTTTGCCCAGGTTTTCAAAAGGGCAGGATGCCATTTTAGTAAAGGGCATGTAGAGCGCGGTAAGCAATTGTTAAAAAGGCATTTGTGACATGCCACTAAATTAAATAGTTAACAAGACAGTGAATACCTATATTTATGCATTATGATATTGGCTTGGACAAGCCTTTGTAGAACAAAACACAATTTGACAATTTTGAAAATAAAAAATGTACAAGCAACATAGTAATTTTGAAAAATTACATTTAAATTAATATAAATGTGGACAAATGGATGATTTATATAGTATATTTAGACAATACTACATATTTTATTTTATTAAATTGGCATGTCTTAACTTTATTTAAGTTTTGGCAAAACACGATATCCAACATGACATAACATTTTATGTATAAATTCACATCATATTTAATGTTCTCAGAGACTAATATATAAAAAATTGGTATGCAAGATATTGTTGGGCTAGGCTGAACAGAAATTGCACAGCAAATAGTAAAAAGCGTGATGTCAAACATTAAAATAATTATAGACATGCTTAGCTAATTTGTAAAATTCCATTTTATTTACAGAAAAACTACCCACACACAATCTCATTTTAACAATCAGTCAAATAAACAGAAAAAAAAAGTAATTATTACTAGTTTGAAGCCACTGTTTAATTGTACCCCTCCGAATAATAATGATTACAAGTAGCTACTGCTAGACGCCATCAACCTTAGTACTCTTGGCTAGTCCACTACACACGCACGTAACGTCGTGACCAGTGCTGTAACAAGTACTCCAGAAAAGTAACTAAGTAAAAGTAACCCTCCAAAAAACTACTTAAGTAAAAGTACTCCTAAAAAAAACTACTTAAGTAAAAGTAACCCCTCAAAAAACTACTTAAGTAAAAAGTACAAAGTAGCCGGCCAGCTGCCAAGTAAGTGGATGTACAGTACATTCCAGATAACCCAAATTCGCATAAGTCAAATTTCACTTGAGGCAATCCCGGTCGCTGGTCTACAAGGCGCCGAAACATAGGTCCTGATAAGTGGAACGCATGTTAACCAGAAGTATTGTTATTGGTCCTAGGCAGTTTGACTTGCCAGAGTGTAATGTAATAAGATTCACAACAAAAATCATGTAACATCTGCAAAAGCAACCTCATTTTATTGTGAGACAAACAAACCAACAGTATATACATATTTCGTAAAGACACCCAACACCCAAAATAAACACCTCAAACAAGACCAGAAAGTTCACATCACTCCTCAATGTACGACCGGTTCAGCTTCAGCAGCAGCTGGTCCTCAAAACTGCTGTCTCCAATGCATGCACGCCTCGGGGTGAAGATGAAGCCTGCCACACTGAACAGGCGTGTTAAGTTCAATGAAGAGCGTCTTCAGCTGTGGCCAGGCGTTCAGGGCCGACAGGTGAATCTGTGGGCCTACCCTACCAGCAGATAGATACTGGTCCAGCTGCTCTGTCGTTGTCTGAGTTCTGTTGTGCCGAGATTTGAAGAACAGGTCCTCGTCGTCCTCGTCGCTGTTTCCTGACAATTCCTGCTCTGGCTGGGTATCTTCAGCCAGACGTTCCTTGATGTACTCCAGCCCTACAATCAGAATACCAGATATAAATGTACAAAATAAAAGCAAACGTAACACCACTGAAACATGAAAAACTTATAAAGTCACAATTCTTCATTCTTTCACTTGCACAATGTGGCCCTAAAAATAAACAAATGTGTAATCTCCCCTACAAAAAAAAAGTGTAATTCTATTTGCAGTCACAAACCATCCACACAAGTAGAAGAGATACATAACAATGGGGCAATCCAGGTTATTTTCTGAATCATAAACCACCTGACCAATTTTTAGATTGTGTCACATACCTAACTCCAACATGGGTGCATCTGCAGTCCAGTTGCTGCAGAACGTCGGATGCAGGATGGCAGCAGCAATGGCCTGCTTGTCTGCCAAGACAGGGGCGAATCGCTTCCTGATGCCTGCAAGCAAGGCATCAATGAGGGCGACACATGACGTCGCCTTCTCTCGGCGCTTCTGGAGTTTGTCTAGTAGTGCCGTCAGTGTTGGCAGGAGATAGCCGAGGAACGCTTTCTTCTCCGACTGAAGAATATTCAGTGCTTGCGCTACGTTCTTCATTGTGGTGGCGTATTCATCCAAGAAGGCGAGCTCGGCTGGCTTCAGCCTGAAAACATAATCGTGACATAGTATACAAATGGTAAAAAACACACAACCTGGATTTTTCTTGTATGCACCACATATCATTAGATGCAGAGCTCCATAAAGCTGAAAAAGTTAAACAAACGTATTTTAAATATGGGGCATATGGCAGAGCAATATAAAAAAGACCTAGCTAAATAATGTTACATTGGTTACTATGGTTAGACAGGCGGCGTTGTAATATATTTATAAACAATATGTTACATAAAAATTACACATGTTAACACTGCACAGTAGTTGTGGTCTTTGTGAATGTCCTCACTTTGGTAAGTCGAAGTCATTGCATATGGAATGCAACGCTTCCTCTCCCTTCTCCTTGATGATCCGGACCAGGCGCTCCACTGCCATAAAGACCGAATTCCACCTGGTCTGGTTTGGCCGGATTAGCATGAGCCCGCATGTCTCCTGGACAGTCTCGGCAGCCAGGGAAGATCTGCCGGCCTTGTTCCAGATGGCCTGGCACTTTGCAAAAGTGGAGCGTGACAACTTCTTGTACGTGGTGTTGTCTTCCGCGTGTTGTGTGTCTGTCGTACAGACGAGGTTAAGAGAATGGCATGCACATCTCTGGTGACTCGGCAGTCGATACTCTGCGAAGTCATCGTCGTTGAGGACACTGTCAACATCTTCGAAGTGGACGCCATCACCTGGATAAATACAAGGCTATGATTATACTTTATAAAGCAAACAACCATTCTTTAAATGGTTATGTTCAAGCATTATTTGAACCAACCGCACAACATTTTTAATGCACAGAGTAAGAGGCGTAAATTTGTGGGTGCACACATTTTTGACTACACAGGCTAACACAGCCTACATTTGCGAGGCATAGTGCGCCTGTATTTCGCGTTATTTTTGAAAACTTATAACCTATGTGGAAATTACATATCCCGATACTCCATTAAATGTTAATATATTTCCTTTAAATAGTAACATATTCAAGGATGGCATTAGATTTATAAATCTCGTTGTGACCATCAAGATTTATTATTCCAAAATGGCTGCCGCCAGTGCAATTAGAATAACCCGATCTACTTGACTATTTAGATATCATATTTTTAATTATATAGGAGCCTATATATTATATATACACAACCAAATTAATTGAGAATTCTCTTAGGTACAATAAACTACAACAAATATATCAGTCATCCCAAATTAAAGGGCCCAATACGACTGTGTCAAGCAAACTTCTGAAGTAAACAATTCGGTCACTTGTTTACGTTCAACGGTTCAAGGTCCACTAAGAGTTCTCTGTTGTTACTACATCTTTGCCAGTATGCTGTACATCAATGCATTAATGCTACATAATTTCACCCATATCATGTTAAACATATTGCATTAGTAGCGTTACCTACCTCGATATGTTTGCGTAGATTCGACGACGAGTTGGGAAAGGCCGAACATTCTACGCTCTTAGGTGCGCACAGCAAACACGCGAACTTTATGCTGTTGCCCTGCCACGACTTCAGCCGAAACAACTTGTCCAAATGGGGCCAAGGATGATCTTTCTTGTCTTTCTCATTGTCGTTCTCTTTTACAATAACAGTTACTTCCATTGCAATGTCTCGATCGTTTGTGAAAAGAAAACGAACCAAACCAACCGACTTTGATTCAAACGAAGCAACACCAAGAGTTAGCCAATCAGAGACCGTTCAGGCCTGGTCGCGCAAATCCTAGGCGGCTGATAGGCCCACTTCATAGCCAGTAGGGCAGACAACGCCGCCATTGCGCCGTCGCCGTGTTAGGACGACGACTACGAACGATGCAAAATATAAACACCGTAGACAAAAGTAACGCAAAATATAGAAGTAAAAAGTAAAAAAGTAAAAAAACAAGTACTTCGTTACAAGTAAAAGTAATCCCCAAAAAAATTACTTCGTTACAAGTAAATTTCAAAATAATCTACTTAAGTATTGTAACGAAGTAAATGTACTTCGTTACATCCCGCCACTGGTCGTGACCTAGAAACGGCACGCCTTGTAGACTCGATTATCCAGACGCCGTGAGGTAGCATCATTGGTCCGTCACAACGGACTGGATTATTAAACTCCTGCCGATGTTACTGGTAGGGGGCTTTACCCCAGATTCGGGTAGAGACGACGATTGGCTCTCAGGCCAACTATAAAATAACACATTAAATAAGGATACACTTTTATCAGACAATACTATACTATAACAACTATTCAACATTAAACTTATATTGAAACATGTCACACACAAAAATAAACCGACAATACATTTTTTCTTGTAGTTTAATGCCATTTAATCACATGCATATTCACTAGGTGGCAGCTCTCATGGCATAACATTCAGAAGGGCCATTCAGAGCCAGACCATCGTTCTGGCGAAGTCACGCACCCAGGCGATAGTCGGTTAAGCGAGACAACACGCCTTGCAACGAGCATGAGCGACGCATGTGCCGGCGGGTCGTTGCACAGTGAAGGGGAGCAGGTTCTTTTAATGCGCACAATACGCAATTATTCACTACTATTGTTGAGCTATGTTATACTAAACATCGTTACTTATCATTATATATCGGTACATTAAAAAATAAAGATTGTATGAATAAAACATTATTTTTTAAATCGCGGCTTCGAAAGTCTGTCGCGAACAGGCTGGTCTACCGACTTGCGATGTTTGGCGTAGATCAAAACGCATGTTAATAAGTTTTGCAAGTATCACGTGATTAAGAATTTAACGACTAATCTAACGGTAGGCGTCTTCCAGCGATCAGACTTTAACTTTTGAATAATCTTTTTGGCACTCACGATTACAAATTTAATGGCGACCGGGATAGGAGTCGAGATACGGGCGCTTGAATAATCGAAATGACCGCGTAGCGCGATCAGGATAGGTAGTGGACATCGGGGTGCTTGCAAGCGCCCCGATCTCGTGACGCATCCATTCCCCATTGCGGGGTGCGCTCAGTTGGTAACAATTTAAGCGCGCGTGTGGCGCGATCGGGATGCGTTTCAAGATCGGGGCCCTCGCAAATTAATATACACAATCGTGTAACCATCTGTAGCCGTGAGTAGGGTTACGTGCAAAATATAGCAGGGCGTCGTATAAAAAAGCCAGGGCATTCTTTTTGCCTTTTTTTGGGTACCAGGGCGTCACTGAAAAAATGGCAGGGCTACAAATTCGACCTAGGCAGAACAGTGTCTACCGTAAGCCTAATAGCCCTACCTAAATACAAAAAGAGATTACACACAGAATTGAACAGATAATAGGTAACGCGTACGCTTGATAAAGGTTGTCACGTAAGAGCGCATATACGCACACGCAGGCACGCACGCTGGCACGCACGCACGCACACACACACCGCAACACACATACACACACATAGACATACACACAGGCACAGACGCGCACATGCTCACGCACACGCACACACGCACACACGCACACACGCACGCACACACACACACACACACACACACACACACTCTCTCTCTCTCTCCCTCTCTCTCTCTCTCTCACGCTACACACATACACCCAACCCTAACGGGGGGAGGGGTAAATATATAGCAAATACCACGTATGTGATTGCCACATACGACGTCCTCGTCAGGGTGCGTCCCACCCCATTAATAACGTTTTTGCTCCCAACTGTCCTGCATTACGACGTCCTCGATATATCGCCAAATGTTCTCTGTTGTAGGAATCGTTATGCAAGACGGCGAGGATTGGAAGACATTGAGGCGATTCACGATAAGGTCTTTGAAAGATTTTGGACTGGGCAAATCTTCACTGGAGGAGAAAATAAAAGATGAACTCGAGAATGTGCTGGACGAATTGGAGAAGATAAAAGGAGTGCCCTTCAAACCTCACAAACTGTTTAACCAGTCTGTCTCCAACATTATAAAAATTATGTTCCATCATATTTGGCAACAGGTCGGTGCAGGAGTATGTTTTGTTTGCCTTAATTCATCTGATTTACTCACATCTACCCATACCAGTAGAGTGTCCCATTCAATGCAGACATTAACGCTATTTAATATTGACTTGAACTTTTCAGTTGAATTGCAAATGGAAGCGAAGTCCAGAAAGATTATCTTCAAAACGTGAAATGTTTTAATAAAATTCAAATTTCCTGGGGGCAGGCATAAGAGTTGTGTGTGCATGTATACGTCCGTGCGCAGGTGTGCGTGTGTGCGTGCGTGTATGTATGTTACTGGGAGCAAATGAACTCCGTAACGAGTCTTCAGAAAAAAGATTGTAGGAACAGTGTACCGCGAAATGTTTTCATTTTATTATAAATTCGTAAGAATTTAACTTTACACACACGCTTACATCAGTATAATCATTTAATTGTGCTATGTATGTATATCAGTTGTTGCAAGCTTGCATGTAAACATTGTTGTCTCATGTAACATTTCATTTTACAGGTACAGTTATGATAATGAAGAATTTCAACATCTGCTCAAATCGCTGAACTACAGATTCGAAAATTCGGGATCCAAAAATATAGCAGTGTATTGCTTGCCTGGACCCTTGGCCTTACTGATTGTAAGTTTCCATAGATATGTATGAATATACAACAACAGGGGCGGATCAGAATTTAATGTAAAGCAGATATATGTATCTATATATATAGAGAGAGAGAGAGAAAGAGAGAGAAAGAAAGAGAGAGGGAGGGAGGGAGGGAGGGAGGGAGGGAGGGAGGGAGGGAGGGAGGGAGGGAGGGAGGGAGGGAGGGAGGGAGGGAGGGAGGGAGGGAGGGAGGGAGGGAGGGAGGGAGGGAGGGAGGGAGGGAGGGAGGGAGGGAGGGAGGGAGGGAGGGAGGGAGGGAGGGAGGGAGGGAGGGAGGGAGGGAGGGAGATAGATACTAATGTTGTCTCGTTTATGTTCTGGTGTAGCCAAAAGTTAGGAAGATATTGGAAGTGGATCGTGAGACAAGGAATTTCGTGCGAAAGAGAATAGCTGAACACAGGGACACCTTTGACGAAGACAGCGTCCGGGACTTTGTGGATGTTTATCTGAAGGCGGAACAATCTGGAGACGAAAGTGGCGCATTCACAGGTATAAGTGTTGGTAACGCAAAATTATTCGTTTTGCTAATTCTAAAATAATAATACTATTAGAGATATCCTCGATCTCACTACTGTTCCAGTTGACCTTATATCGAAATGATTGACTTTTTCTGCAGGACCGGAGTTTCAGGGATCGGACCTGACACAGTTCGCCTGAAGTTAAAAGGTTGATTTGTTAAAAAGAAAAGGAAAACATACCCCGACAACCCAGAAGTTGCATCGCCCAGGAACAATGTTGAAAGGCCAGAAATGTAACTGGTTCTACGTATCATTGAAATGCTAAAATCTTGCGATCTAAATATGGGAGGAAATTACAGCGGATTCAGTCGGACTCCCCCGTAGTGAAAACATTCAATCATTTGATATAATGCAGAATTCTTCCTAAAATCAAGTGTCAATTAAAAGCCAGTCAGGGTGGATTCAATTCAGAAACGCGACAGTAGAGATCGTTCCAAGATGTTGACATATGTGAATGAATGAGTTTAATATGGTCGCACTAATGTCATTGCAGAAAGTTGCAATATCGTTTTAGTGTATCGCACATACTTGCAATACAGTACTACATGTGTCCAATTTGAAGTCAAACATGAAGTTTGGTTACTGCAGATGCGAACATGTTCCAAGTAATCGACGACCTGTTCTTGGCCGGCACAGAGACGACGAGTACGACTCTGCGTTGGGGACTTCTCTTCCTAATCCTCAACCCAGATATACAGGCGAAGTGCCGACTCGAAATAGCACAGGTCAGTACGCATACGAAACGTTACGCATTTGAACATCATTTAACATTATTTCCGATATACTGACTTAATTGAGGAGGAATTTGTTGAGGTTTTCGTTGTCCTAGATGCCCGAGGTGAGGCGGGCATCAGTACTTGTTCTAATTCCCCCTTTGCCTTCCATCGATGATACTTTGTTACCGTTGTCTGCACCAAGTGTCTCCACTTATGTCGTGTTCCACTCGCACCACAATCTTGCTCTATCATTCGTCGCTTCCTCTTCCCCTTCTGCTACATACTCTGAGCGCACCCGCGCACCTAATTAACCGCGCTCCCGCTATTCGTTCCACAGGTCCATTCTATTTTAACAGACGCCTCACCAGCGTCCTCCTGAAACTCACTTTTACATCAACGTGCTCCCTCGGCGCCTTCATATCAAGCTTGTATTGTCTTTCCACTTCTGCGAGTCTTCTCTCCCGGTGAAAGATGCATGGAAACATGGACTTCTTCTTGTTTGTTTTCCGTCATTGTCGTGCTCTTTAGGTCGCACAAAAGATAATTGATGTGACGAACGAACTTCGCATGTCTGAACACAAAAGTGTACACGGAAGTAGCGTGAGCGTTATACCTATTTGATAAACGTTTTAATATAATTAACATTGCAATTATTTTAGAATTCATGATAATTGTAGTTTGAACTTGATACGTATACAGTACTGCACTTTTTATGTTTATGGCAAACTGGTAGCTGTCTCCTCCTTTGGGAAGGATATCTTCTTTGTTTCAACGTTATCACATATCCTGTGTGACATCCCAACCAACACTTTTCTTCGCTTACTCCATTATTCAGCAGAAAAATCGACTTTCTCCCAATTCCTTAACATAGTTCCTCTGACGTGGGTGTGAAGCACATAGTCATATTTAGGGTGCAGTGGTTGATGTCAATTATCCACATTTGTTATTTCAGTGTGATGTCTGGTGATAACATGTCCATCCACTCTGACAAAAATAATATTGCAAAGTGTGTTTTCGTGCTGGGATTTCTGCAAAAACATAATATCAAAGTATTTATGGTTTATTATATTACCTTATCTAGGCTGTTGGGCAAGGTAGACTACCAAGCATGACGGACAGAGGACAACTTCCATTCACGGAGGCCACTATCCTCGAAATACATAGACTCGGAAGTATCGGTGAGTATGAAACGATGCCATGCAGATATGTAAGGCTGACCAGTAGTCAATCAGTTCAAACAATGTGATAGTGTCACTACCTTAATTGAAATATTTATATATATAAACTAAATTGTTGTCTATATTATAAAACAATACGATTGTGTCTGTTTGTTTGTTTGTAGTCCCATATCTCCGTTAGTTTTGCATGTCTGGGGCTGAAATTGTGTTATTGATTTAGGTGGGCTGTTGGGGTGGTTCGTAGATTTAAATTGTTTCGAAATTCGTCCGGAGGTGGGGATCTTGGGATCACAATTTTTAAATGCACTTTCTCCGTCAGTTTTGCATTCACGTGGCTGACATTTTGTGTGCGGTATTGAGGGCCCTTTGGGATGGTTCATAGATTTAGATTTTTTGAAATTTCACCAGGGCAATGTAAATCTCGAACGTCACATACATATGACTGCCTTCCTCCCCGTGCAAAATGGCACTTATCTCCGTCAGTTTTGTATGTATGGGGACAAACGTTTGTATGCGATCTAGCGGGCTCATTGGGGTGGTTCGTATTCTTTTTTAAATACGTTCGATGTGTGGGGTCACAATTTTAAAATGGCAATTATTTCAGTTATATTTGCATCTATGGAACTGGACTTTCCTGTCTCATCTAGCGAGCCCATTTGGGATGGTTCTTACATTTAGAGTATTTTTAATTCGTCCGGGGTGGGGATCTTGGGGTCACAATTTTAAAATGACACTTATTTCCGTTATATTTGCATCGATGGAGCTGAACTTTTGTGTGCGATCTAGCGGACACAATGGGATGGTTCGTCGATTTAGACTGTTTCTATAATTTTCACATAGTCCTCCCGTCCCATTCGTCGCCCCCCTTTTCTCCGTGTATCATTCACTCTGAGCGCACCCGCGCACCTCATTAACCGCGCTTCAGGTGGGAATCATGGTGAGGCTCACATACATTGCCTTATTCCCATGGCAAACTAGGCACTGATATCCGTCAGTTTTGCGTTGATGACGGCCACTATTTTGTGTACGGTCTAGCGGACATGTTGGGGTGGTAATATCTCATTTAATAATGAGTGCTGGCCTTGATACGCTCTGTGCGAATATATAAATATAGATTATTATAAACGGCTCCTTAACATTGTACACAAGTGATAATGTGTTCTATTCTCATGATAACTAATTTGCGTACATTTCATGATTTTTTTGCGCTTAATTCTTTTTCACATTGCGGAGAACTGGCTCATTTTAGATTACTTTTTATTTACGTTACTGATCTTAATAAGTTTCTATGTGTCGTCTTTTTTGTATTCGTGCTGCGTCTGCAGATTCTCTTACACAAAAGTCATAATAACCAATATATACACACACACACACACACACACACAATAATATATATATATATATATATATATATATATATATTTAGCCTCTTCGAATAGTTTTACATACACGGTTTTTAGCACGATGTTTGAATGTTGGTGAGCATAAATGATTTCAGCTCCCACTGCTGTTGAACACGTAGTCAGCGAGTCGATCACATTCAGAGGCTACGATCTGCCAAAAAACACCATTGTCCGTGCCAATCTCTACCAGAGTCACATGGACCCGGCGATCTGGGAAGATCCGATCGCGTTCAACCCTGACCGTTGGCTGGACGAGGACAACAAGTTGAAGACCAACCCGGCGTTCATGCCCTTCTCAGTCGGTACGTGATCTATTTGAGCTTCCTCGGTATATTTCTCATAATACTCCATATGAGTGTCATTGGCCCTTCTTTGTGTTGCCTGTTATTTTCCTGTCGAGGTTTCTGTCTATCTATATATAATGCATTGGTTTTGCATCACATCATACACACGGTGTGCTGTCACGCATGCATTATTAAAATATTGTCATTCATTCGTTCGTTCGTTCATTCAATCTTTACTTCCTTCATTAATTCATTCCTCCATTAATTCATTCCTCCGTTCATTCGTCCATTCATTCGTCCATTCATTCATTCGTCCATTCATCCATTCACCCATCCATCCATTCATTCATTCTTCCATTCATTCATTCATCCATCCATCCATTCATTCATTCATTCCTCCATTCATTCCTCCATTCATTCATTCCTCCATTCCTCCATCCATCCATTCATCCATCCATCCATCCATCCATTCATTCATTCCTCCATTCATTCCTCCATTAATTCATTGCTCCATTAATTCATTGCTCCATTAATTCATTGCTCCATTAATTCATTCCTTCATTCATTCATTCCTCCATTCATTCATTCATTCATTCATTCATTCCTCCATTAATTAATTAATTAATTCATTCATTCATTCATCCATTCATTCATCCATCCATCCATCCATTCATTCCTCCATTCATTCCTCCATTCATTCCTCCATTCATTCCTCCATTCATACCTCCATTCATTCCTCCATTCATTCATTCCTCCATTCATTCCTCCATTCATTCATTCCTCCATTCATTCCTCCATTCATTCATTTCTCCATTCATTCCTCCATCCATTCTTCCATTCATTCCTCCATTCATTCCTCCATTCATTCCTCCATTCATTCCTCCATTCATTCCTTCATTCATTCCTCAATTCGTTCGTTCCTCCGTTCCTCCGTTCTTTCGTTCGTTCGTTCGTTCGTTCGTTTGCTCACGCACTCATTTATTCACTCACTCACTCACTCACTCACTCACTCACTCACTCACTCACTCACTCACTCACTCACTCACTCACTCACTCACTCACTCACTCACTCACTCACTCACTCATTCCATTCATCCATCGTTCCATCCATCCATCCATCCATTCATTATTCATTCACTTATCCACCCATCCGTTAATCATTTCATTCATGCACGCATGATGTGGTAGCTACGATGGTTAAATTTAAATATTCCATTCGTATTTGTAAGTGTTATGCTGCCTTCTCCTATTACGAGAATTAGGTCGACTTTGTTGTCATATGCCTACACCCATCGTCACATCATACTATGATGCAATTGTTTCTGTGCGGGGTATTCACTATTTCGTATTGTTCACATACACATATTTTAAACATTCTCGCCAACGTTTCTTAAATATGAATTTAAATCGATTGGTCAAATTAAAATTGGTTGCATAATTAATAATAATATTTTGCCTTCCTACTTTGTGCGTTTATATTTCGTAATACTGTGATATGCTACCTCGTGTCTATATATCGATTGCGCGTAATGGTTAAACTATACGACTAATCTGTTGTGGAACGTTCTGTGGCTGGTACATGTTCTCGAGCTTTACACACACAAATTCTGACATAACCGTAAGTTTGGCTTAAACATTTTGCCCTACATTCTTGCCAGCAAGGAAATGGAAGTGCCTACTAGTGTTATGCTAAACATTATTTTACGGGGTGTTACAGGCATCTGTACCCTCTTCAGATTGCAGTGCATGTCTTCGTTCGCCTCGAGGTTAGTTGCCTGGATTGTTTTATTTTATACTTTCTCCAGGATGTCGCATGTGTCTTGGAGACTCGCTCGCCAAGATGGAGATGTTCTTGTTCATTACGACGTTGCTGCAACGATTCGAATTCAGCACCGTGGATGCCGACAGTCCACCATCTACCGAAGGAAGACAGGGACTGACAAGATGCCCTCAGATATATGAACTGATTGTCTCCAGATCTTGAAGACCAAATATCAACTATTGTAATACTGCGTTCAGTTGACAGTTAACAAAATGTTTCGTAAATTAGTGGTGATATTTTATTATTAGTCCATCCCAGCAAAGTCTGGATTGTAGTGTGTTCATTCAACCATATTGACACCTGCACGCACGCACGCTCACATTTTTGTGTGGTTGCATGAACAATTGATTTTAACGGGAATTATTTGTTTGCCTTTTGTTTCTTAACCAGTGGATGAATATATACTTCCCATGTATATTATTGTTTCAAAATCAGGAGTGTACTCCATGTTCAAAAAATAAATTTTAAAAACTTGAATCATATACATGCATAATATATATATATATAATGTACTTGTGATTTGTGTATTTATCACGTAAATGAAGCAATGTGCCTGCATACATCCCTTCAAAATATCTCCTAATTTTCAGTAACAGTGTATCATCATGTGAAGAATACAAGATACATATATATGTGTGTATACATGTATGTATATATATATATACACATACATATATATGTATATATATCTTTGAGCATCCAGTATAATGCGCAACAATGCGATATATAATATAGGCATTATCGAGGACACTGTGTATATATATATAAATATATCTATATATACAGTGTCCTCGATAATGCCTATATTGTATATCGCATTGTTGCGCATTTTACTGGATGCTCAAAGAAAAACAACACAGAGTATGTCTCTTGCTGCAGAGACATACTCTGTATTGAATAACGTATTTGCTAAGAAAGGATACATTTCACAAACAATATTTGTGTTACATAAAAGAGAAAACTACTGATAACAATTTCTGGGGACTGTGTAACATTTCGTTCGTGTATCCATGGTTTGAGCCGTACATAAATAGGCTACAATTTATGCATTTTGTTTACCAATAATATAAACATTTATGGTTGATCATGTGATTACAAATGGGACATGTCGTATTTTGATTGTAGGAGATAAATAAAACTGAATGAGAAAAATGCTAACCAAATTGATGTGTTTTCAATTGGTGGAGTTGGTTGTGGAGAATCACTAATGCATCAAAGCATTGATCTAAACATTGATCAGGTAAACGTAACTAATGTCATGCAAACATGTAACACTGGCTTGGCAAAGCTTGGCGAAAGTCATGCTCCTAATTATGATTGTGTCCGTCAACTTACGGATCCAGAACTACGCATATTGCTCGCCTGGTTTTGTCGCCAAAATAAACTTTGAACCTAGAATAGCAACACATTACACAGCAGATTGTCCAGCAGCCAGTTTGTAAGTTTGATTGCCCTGGTTGCCGGCCAATATGTTCCGTTATGAACCTATCATATGACAACAGTTGAGCGTGTGTTTCCATTACCCACAACCTATTTATAGATCGCTGAGAGAATCGTAGTCGGGTGTAAAACAAACGATACAACAACACGTACAAAGTCTTTCTGGCCTCACTTCGTGAAGCTTAAGCCCACCGACCGCTGCATTGAGCAACATGACTGCGCTCGCAGCTTGGATTGAGTACGTCGACACGTCGACTCTGCTGATATTCCTAGTTACCTTCCTTTGCGGACCCTGGCTATTGAGTACGGCCGGCGGCGCAGCCAGCTGGCCGCCAGTTTTTAAGGCGTGGCCGCTCATCGGCAACGCTGACGTTCGTTTTCTGGAATAACGACCAACTTTATCTGACGTTAACGGAACTGGCGAAGACATATGGCGAGAGAGATCACCTACGAGTGGGACGCCGTTGACATATGGTTGTGTTGACGGGGCAGGTCGTGATCCCTGAAGCGTTTGCCGACAAGGGGGATTATTTCTCAAACATATGTCGTTCGCCGCTAAAGAAGTACACGAATAAAGACAAAGGTAATACACTATTCTTAATTTATTTTAGTAATATTATGTTAAAAACGCACAAACATACGCACGCATACATCATCCCATCCACCCACCCACTCACCCGCACGCACGCATACACACACACACACACACACACACACACACACACACACACACACACACACACACACACACACACACACACACACACACACACACACACACACACACACACACACACACACACACACACACACACACACACAAACTGTTCTACTACAGAGACAATAAGACCACCCGGATATACAACCATATACTCTCAATTTTAAGAATCGTTTTGTAAAATACAACTTATGTGAAATCCCATGTAAGAGATGCGGTTATTGTCTTGTGGTGCTCAGTAGCGAAGTCAGTAGGACATTGGCTCTTAATAGAGATATTCACGGTTCGAGATCATTTGCTGCCATATTCTATATCGAAACGTAAACCAAATAAAATGTTATATTGAATATTGTGGGTACAAGTGCACACGCACGCACGTACGCACGCACGCGCACGCTCTCTCAAACACACACGCATAAACAAATAAATCAAGTTTTTATGTATGTATGTTTTGGTGCAGCCGAGATTAAGAAGGATTCTCGAAATCGACTGTGAGACAAGGCGTTTCGTGCGAAAGGTAATAGACGAACACAGGGACACCTTTGATGAAGACAACGTGCAGGACTTCACTGATCTCTATCTGAAGATAGAACAGTGTGAAGAAAAACGTGGCACTTTGACGGGTAAGTATTAATAGTATACAACGCTCCTCGTGCGAATGGATCTTCTCGAACATTTGTACAATAACACCCCTCTAATTTTGAGAAAACAAGCCAAAGCAGGCCAGCCTTTACAACGAACGACTATGAAAAGTAAAGACAGATGTAATAATGTTGCATGGAGAGTTGCATGTATATACATGTCAGGACACATATAGCTGGCGCCTACCAGAGTTTGACACCAGGTGCCCATATGAGTAAGTAAGTAAGTAAGTAAATAACTAGCTAATAACAAATGAATTGAAGATAGTCGCGATAATGTTAAAGATATTGCGAATACTTGCAATACATTGTTGGAGTATTACAAACGTTAGCAATACGTTTGTATAAAAAATATATATTCTGCAAATTTATTACAAAAACGTTTAATAAATACCTTTGAAATGTGAACTCAACATCGCATAAATATAATACAGCAATACCCCGTATGTTACTTTCCCCAAATCGCCGTTGGTTGCTGCAGATGCGAATATGTTTGAAGTATTCGATGACCTACTCTTGGCCGGTTCCGGTACGACAAGTACAACACTGCGTCGAGCATTGGTCTATATGATACGCAACCCAGACGTACAGGCAAAGTTCAGGTAGGAAATCTCACAGGTCTGTGCAAATATGTCCAACATCGGGCAACGATGAACTATGGGCTGTGATATCAAAATTGGGACAGTATCATTATTAAAGGATTATTTATTTGAGCTGGATTTCGGTAGAAAGCATGAACGCATCTTATACTCTAGATAATACCCGGGTCTGACGGTCAGAAGATATTAAAATATTATTAGTAATCTTTTGTGGTGGTCATGTGCATTATAAGATTTCCTGAATAAGGCATTCTTATCACCAAAGTATGAGACATGTTTCATTGATTTATGTTGTTCAGTATTAGGATGAGCTCAATGAAAGATAACTACATCAGTTTGTTATCCTGTCTTCAGGTGGGAGTCGGTATAACAAAAACTCTTATGTGATATAGCAACAATATTATAACTATTTTAGATATGATAAGATAACCTTCTGTGTAATTAACACCTAAGCAATGTTTCCATACCTTTCTGTGTCCTTCTTAGTTCAGTGTTAATGGTGTGTGTGTGTGTGTGTGTGTGTGTGTGTGTGTGTGTGTGTGTGTGTGTGTGTGTGTGTGTGTGTGTGTGTGTGTGTGTGCTAGCGCGCAAAAGTAGCTGTTAAATAAACGCAATGAAATCCGCACTGTTTTTAATTACCTCATCAAAATTTATGATTCGACTATCTTAATTAACGGTCACACTCTTTGTAATCAACTATAAACACGCGCACATACATTCGCACACACACACACACACACACACACACACACACACACACACACACACACACACACACACACACACACACACACACACACACACTCACACATATAAGGTATATTATAATTTTCATACATTATTCATCAATTCACACATTATACATATGGACACAAACGAACCTTATTCGTGATCATTTTTGGATTTCTGCAACAACAAATCGTCCAAGTATTCATGGATTAATATAATGTTAGATTATTGGGAAGGACATACTACCCAGCATGAAGGACAGAGGAAGACTACAGTTCACGGAGGCTGCTGTACTTGCAGTACACAGACTGGGAAGTATTAGTAAGTATTGAACAATACCGTATAATGCAGAAACAACATTTCTTCTTCTTCTTCCACAAAAAGTATATAATCCCCTCTGGAGCATCGTAGCAATGTTGTGAGAATAAATTTTACAATGTTGGCGAAGGTGGTGTTTATTATGTAACATGAAAGTGGAACGAGTTAAGATAATTAATATCAGGATAATATATAAAGGGATGTTACACTGTAGAGCTGGCTAAAAGAGATACATATGATAGGTGCTTAATCGTCCAAAGTGGCCAACCTTCCCTCGAAGGTGTCTAGGCAGCTGGTCAGTAAAAATGCTGGCAAAAAGGAGTGCATACAATGTAAGTCATACAGTATGACATGATGTAGCGAAGATTGCGACCTTGTGTTGGCTGTGTAGATGGATGAAGGAACGGGACTGTTGGTGTGTCAAATAGACAGTGCGACATCATGGTTATCTTGGTGGTTCAACTTGTCTTGGATCATTCCAATGAGACTACACGACCACTACTGGTGGTCTTGTAGTCCCTAGTTACAGCTTCCATCCATTGGATGTTGGTCCTTGTGTGGGGGTTCATGATTTAACAAGATTTAACAAGATTTAACAAGATTGCCTTCCAGAAAATTACTCTGGATGGCAGTTGGACAAGGAAGCCTTTTGGCTTATCGAGAGTCCAATACTTTTTATCTACATGTATCCCGCCTTTTTAAGGTGTGTGTCGATTTTATTTTTAAACATATTCACGCTACTAGCACCAACACAATCAGGAGATAATCTGTTCCATTCATTTACAGTCCTTTGTGAGAATGAGAACTTTCTTATATCTAATCTACACTGCTCCTTTACTAATGTAGCTTCATGTCCTCTGGTCCTTCTATCTTTCTTAACTGAGAAAAAAATGTTTCTATCAATATTTTCATAACCATTCAATATTTTAAACACTTCTATGTGATCTCCTCTCAATCTCCTGGTCTCTAGTGTTGTTAAACCACATTCTTTTAGGCGTATTTCGTAACTAAGATCCCTCAGATTTGGTATCATTTTAGTCGCTCTCCTCTGTACTCTTTCTAGCATATCTATGTCCTTCTTGCGATATGGCCTCCATGCTTGTATACAATATTCTAAATGAGGCTTCACTATTGTTTTGTACAGCGGTACTATTAATTCTTTTTTCTTATACGCTATATTTCGCCTAATTAATCCAATGATTTGATTTCCCTTTGACGCTGCAATTCCGCACTGATGGGTTGGCATACTCGATGATTGGCCTTGCTAGTTTCTCATAGCAATGCCACTTGATGTTTGAACACGTTCGACACAAATTGATTGCGTCACTAATACTATGACAATGATCAATATTATACTGTACTGTACAATGCTACATTGGGTACCGCAAATTAATATAATAAATTTGCGAATAGTGTTATCTACAGGTGACAAGCATGAAAACGCTGCTGTTGTATTCTTTATCAACACAGCTCTCTAAATATGGATACATAAACTATTTCAGTCCCCCCATGCTTTGGAACACGTGTTGGGCGAGAGAGTTACATTCAGTGACTACGATCTACCAAAAGGCACTGTGGTACATCCCAATCTCTATCAGAGTCACATTGACCCGGCCATCTGGAAAGATCCGTTCGCGTTCAACCCTGACCGTTGGACGAGAACAACAAGTTCAAAACCAAACCGGCTATCATGCCGTTCGGTGTTGGTGTGTGATCTCGATATCAGTATAGATGTACGTGTTAGAGGCATTAATTATAATACATTGTCCACTATTATATATTTCAAAGTCGAATAATAAGTTGCATCTGAGTATTATTGTTGTTGTTGATATTTATGTCTGAAATGAACTAGGATTTGTACCTGCACCTTACGTAATGTACTCGTTCTTGTACTGTATCAGAAATAGATGCACTTAGCCTCAACCCTGAACTCTTGTGTGTGCGAATGTGTGTGTGTGTGTGTGTGTGTGTGTGTGTGTGTGTGTGTGTGTGTGCGTGCGGGAATTTGTGTGAGGTAAGTGTTGTATAACGTAGTTAATATTATAGTGATCTGTAACCTGGTGTTTTTGTAAGTGCTGGAATGATGCGACAGGGGGCGCGTGTGGCTGGACCGATTAAACATGTGGCTTAACGTTACTTGCGTGTCTCAAATACATCCTTTTGGCAAGGTATAACATGGTGACAGAAGTGGGACGTACACCAAATACTGCAGACAATGTTTGTCTAAGAGTATATTGTACGGAAGAAATGTGAGAACGTTGCGAAGCCAGTACAAGCAGAGCCTGCGTAATAGTACAACACAGCCAGCCGACTCGACAACAAGACAAGATGGCGGGAGCATCCATCAAACCACCAGACACTTTAGAAGTGACGATGACTGGCAACCCAGCGCACTCGTGGGAAAAATGGAAGAGGAGATTCCAGATCTACCTCCAAGCCACAGGGTCAACCGACAAGCCAGGAGAACAAAAAGTAGGGCTACTACTTCATCATATTGGTGAAAATGGAATCGAAATTTTCACAAATTTCACGTTTTTGCCTGACGAGAACAAAAACAATTATGACACTGTTGTTACGAAATATGACCAATATTTCACGAAACGTGACCCGCAGTTAATGTTGCGAGAAAAGTACTGGTATCATTTGAAACGTGAACCAGGACAGACAATTGATTCGTGGGTAAACACTGTTCGCGAGAGAGCAAATGAGTGCAAGTTTCCTCCTGAATTTCACGAGCAGGCAGTGAGAGACAAAATAACATTTGCGTGCACTGAAGACAGCGCCAAACTAAAACTGTATGATGCAGGCGCAGACTTATCGTTGGACAAAGCCGTCCAAATACTCTCGTTGAAGGAAGCTACATACCGCGAGCTGAGAGAGTCGAAAACCGCAAACATCGAGTACGTCAAGCGTAAACAAGGATACGTGTCAAAACGCACAACGCAGTTTGTCGACCAGCGAGATAAACACACTCCAAAAGTAAACAAGAAATGTGGTTACTGCAGTACGCATCACGTCTATGGGAAAAAGAACTGCCCAGCTGAAAAAAATAAATGTCGGTCATGCCAGAAAACCGGAAATTTTCAAGTCGTTTGTCGGAGTGCGCGCCGCGTCAACGAGGTCACAGGTCATGATGACGTAACACCGACAACTGCATCAACGTTCGTTGGAGGAATTGATGAGCTTAGTGACGATGCACATTGTGATCCAGGGTGGCATATACAGCTGTGCGCAGGCGAGGAGAAACTTCAATGGTGTATTGATACTGGTGCCCAGGTATCGATCATGCCAAAACAAGTTTATCAACCGTCCTTCGGTGAACTGTTAGAGACTGACAGAATTCTCATCGGAGCTGGAGACACACAACTCGACACTGTGGGATTTGTAAAAATGTTACTTTTTCATGATACAACGCAAATCACAGAACAAGTGTATATTGTCAAGGGTGCGTCAAAGCTACTACTGGGAATACCAGGAATACGCAAACTAGGTCTCATACATGACCTCCCAGGTACATACAGTATCAAAGCTGTCAACGTAGCTGATCTATCACCACCTGTGAGTAAGCAGAGTGTGGTAAACAAATACCCGAAGTTGTTTTCCGGTTTGGGGAAACTACAAGGGGAACACACAATTCACTTGAAAGAGAACGCGACACCATTCTGTCTTGCCACACCAAGGAGAGTGCCTCTCCCGCTGATGAAAAAGGTGAAAGACGAGATCGACCGAATGGTAGATAGTGGAGTGATCGAACCAGTGAATGACCCCACCGACTGGTGTGCTCCAATCGTGGCAGTTCCAAAACCTTCAGGTGCTGTCAGAATATGTGTAGACTTGACGAAACTGAATGAATCAGTGCGTCGAGAATACTACATCATTCCGAAAGTTGAAACGACACTTGGCAGCATTGCAGAAGGATCAGTCTACTCCAAACTTGATGCAAACTCGGGATTTCATCAAATCATGCTCAGTGAAGAGAGTGCTAAGCTGACAACTTTCATAACGCCATATGGCAGATACATGTTCCGACGACTTCCTTTCGGGATATCTTCAGCCCCGGAGTATTTCCAGAAGCGTATGGACCGTGAACTGTCAGGGCTCAACGGAGTCGTTTGTCACCTGGACGACATACTTGTTGTCGGACGCGACCAACGCGAACATGATCAGAGGCTGAAAGCTGTTCTCGACAGACTGACAAAGAGTGGTCTGACGCTCAATCTGGAGAAATGCGTCTTGTCACAGACCAAACTATCGTATCTCGGACAGATCATAGACAACCACGGAATCCACAAAGATCCAGCTAAAGTGAAAGCGATCGTGGAGATGGCTGAGCCAACAGACATCGTGGATCTCAGACGATTTCTGGGAATGATAAATCAGCTCATGAAATTCTGTCCGAACTTAGCAGAGATGACACATCCGCTAAGAGAGCTGCTAAAGAAGAAGAATGCATGGCTATGGGGCCAGACACAGCAGCAAGCTTTGAAAGACCTGAAATCGGAACTGGCATCTGAAAGAGTACTTGCAATGTATGGCACCGAGAAAGAAACAGTTGTCTCGGCGGACGCCAGCAGCTTCGGTCTTGGAGCTGTGTTACTACAACGACAGTCTTCAGGGGAGATGCGACCCGTTGCATTTGCAAGTAGATCAATGACCGAGACCGAATGCCGTTACGCCCAGCTCGAAAAAGAGGCGTTGGCAACCACATGGGCACTCGAACACTGGTCTGACCTTCTCATCGGCATGCAATTCAATGTGGAGACGGACCACAAACCGCTCGTTCCTCTACTCTCCACGAAGCTTCTGCACGAACTTCCTGTACGTATTCAACTTTTCAGGATGCGCCTGATGAGGTATACGTTCAGCATCGACCATGTTCCAGGAAAGCACCTGTACACTGCTGATGCACTGTCACGTGCTCCCATGAAACACACTGGCGACCAGCAGACAGAGGAGTTCCGTCAGGAGGTGGACAGCTACGTCAATGCGGTTATGCTGCATCTATCTGCATCTGACCAAAGACTCGAAGAAATCAGACGAGAACTCAACAAAGACGACATGTTAAAATTCGTCCTCCATTATATCCGAAATGGATGGCCAGAAGACAAGCGGAAAATGCAAGGACCTATCGTGAAATACTGGCAGGAACGAGGCAACCTGTCAGTCAATGAAGGACTTTTGATGCATGGGCAACGACTCGTTGTGCCGCCTAGTCTGAGAGTTGACATTCTTAGATATCTTCACGACTGCCACCAGGGAATCACGAAAACTCGTGGGAACGCAGCATCATCCGTGTGGTGGCCAGGGATTTCGCGAGATATCGAGAAGATGGTAAAAAACTGTGCCATATGCGAACAATACCGCAAAGATCGCATTGAACCCACGAAGGGAACAGAATTCCCTCGCAGACCTTGGTCCAGAATTGGTGCAGACTTTTTCACACACAAAAGTCATATGTACTTACTGACTGTTGACTGCTATTCGCGAGATGTCGAAATCTGCATTGTGTCAACAAATGTTAACACTGGAGAAAGAGTAGCCAAACTGAAAAAAATGTTCAGTCATCAGGGAATACCAGATATTCTCTTCTCGGACAATGGGCCGCAGTTCGATTCAGAGGAATTCAGAGACTTTTCGAAATCCTGGGGATTCGAGCATGTCACATCATCCCCGAAATATCCTCAGTCAAACGGCGAAGTCGAACGTGCAGTCCAAACGATGAAAACTATCCTGAATAAATGTGATGATGAGTACCTCGCTCTCCTAACATACCGGAACACTCCCCTTCACAATGGACATTCTCCAGCACAACTGAACATGGGGCGGAAGTTGAAAACCAGAGTGCCAATTCACCCAGACGAGTTAACTCCGAAACTACCGGACTTCAATATCGTTCGAAAGAGGGAGAGACAGTATCGGGAGACTATGGCTCAGAACTACAATCGCAGACAGAGTCGTGGAAGGTGAAACCTTATCACCCGGAGACCGAGTGTGGGTCCCCGACCTGAAGGCGCAAGGCGAAGTGGTTCACAATCTTCAGCATCCTCGATCTGTACTCATCGAGACACCGAGAAGTCGTGTACGACGTAACCGGCGAATGATCCGCAGGTTGGACTTACCACATCTATGCCAACCCACATTAAACAATGGTCAAGATGTCATGACTGAAACACAGTTAACCTCGCTCCACCCAGATGGCATGCTTGAGGTAGACGACCATGAACAACCTCCTGTGATCGGACGTTACCAGGAACAGTCGGTGCCAGTACAAGAACCACCTGTGTCTAGAAAGTCTGGTAGAGCAACCAGGAAACGACAAGATATGTAGAAGAGTGTTAAGTTGCACTCAGACTCTTAGAATAATGTGAAATGAAAATTTTTGTGTAATTGGAACATTTTATGTTAAAATGTGATTGCGCATCTGTCTGAATGCGAAAAGAACTCTTTCCTTTAAATGAACATTCGATTCTAATTTACAGGGACATATCATACCCTTACTGAAAAGAGGAGATGTTGTATACCTTACCTATCCTCTTCGGGCCTTGTGGCCCATAAGGCTGCTGTGCGACTCCGCCACCTCGCCCTGTCAACGGCTATGTGTCTGGCTTTGCTCCATGTTGCCCAGCCCAGTTGCTTCCGTTCTTTTTCCACTGTGGTTCTCCACGTTGTTTTTGGTCGACCAACTTTTCTTGTTCCTTCCGGCGTCCATGTCAGTGCTGTCAGGCAGTGGTTTTGGGCCTTCTTTCGCAGCACATGCCCGATCCAATTCCACCTTCTTCTCTGTACTTCTGTGCTGATCTTCTCTTCTGCTGTTATGTTCTCAATGTCTTTGTTCGAAATTATTACTGGCCATCTAATTTTTAAAATTCTTCTGAGACAGTTGAAATGGAAAATGTCAAGTTTTTTGTTGTCGCATTTGTTTACTTTCCATGTTTCACATCCATACAGTAACACTGATTTGACCAGAGTATTGTATAATCTGAGTTTAGTTTTTAATGTGTACACATTTGAGTTCCATATCTGCTTGAGTTTCATGAATGATGTCCTTGCTTTTCGTATTCTGTTGTTAATATCGTCATCCCCTCCTCCTTGCTTGCTGACGTTTGCGCCCAGGTATGTATATTTCTCTACTTCATTCAGTTGTTGATCATCAATCTCTATTCTGTTGTTGCATTTGCTGTTGATCCTCAGTACTTCAGTTTTCTTTTTATTGATTTTTAGGCCAGTTTTTGATGCGAATGCATTCATTTTTGTTGCCTTTGCTTGCATGTGTCTGTAACTTGATGACATAAGCGCAATGTCATCTGCAAAGTCCAAGTCTTCAAGTTTTGACATGAATTTCCATCTTATCCCTGTGTTGTTTTCTTCAGTTGTTTTCCTCATTATCCAGTCGATTATCATCAAGAAAAGAAATCCGGACATTACGTCTCCTTGCTTAACTCCAGTTTTTACCTTGAACCACTCAGATTGTTCACCTTCATCTAACACTGCACATTCACTGTCCTCGTACAAAATCTGGACCATTCTGATTATCTTGTATGGGATTCCATAGCTCGCCATGATTTCCCAAAGGCTCTCTTGGTGTACAGAGTCAAATGCCTTTTCGAAGTCTACAAAAGTTACATATAGCGTTGCTTGCCATTCCACTACCTGTTCTATTATGTTTCGAAGGATGAATATCTGCTCAACTGTGCTTCGTCCTCTTCTGAAACCTGCTTGTTCATCTCTCAACTTGTTGTCAACTCCATCTCTTATTCTGTCTATTATCACTCTTCCGGACACTTTACTAGGGACAGATGTTAGAGTAATACCTCTCCAGTTTCCGCACTCTGTAAGGTTACCTTTCTTTGGTATTTTAACAATCAGTCCTTGTTTCCACGTCTTTGGTACTTTTTCTTGTTCCCAAATTGTTTTGAATAAGCTTAGAAGCCAATTCTCTGTTGTCGCCATGTCTGCTTTCAACAATTCTGCTGTAATGTCATCTTTACCTGCAGCTTTCCCATTCTTTAGCTTCCTCAGTGCTGATCTAATCTATGTTGGTGTGTCAAATAGACAGTGCGACATCATGGTTATCTTGGTGGTTCAACTTGTCTTGGATCATTCCAATGAGACTACACGACCACTACTGGTGGTCTTGTAGTCCCTAGTTACAGCTTCCATCCATTGGATGTTGGTCCTTGTGTGGGGGTTCATGATGGGTTGGCATACTCGATGATTGGCCTTACTAGTTTCTCATAGCAATGCCTCTTGATGTTTGAACACGTTCGACACAAATTGATTGCGTCACTAATACAATGACAATGATCAATATTATACTGTACTGTACAATGCTACATTGGGTACCGCAAATTAATATAATAAATTTGCGAATAGTGTTATCTACAGGTGACAAGCATGAAAACGCTGCTGTTGTATTCTTTATCAACACAGCTCTCTAAATATGGATACATAAACTATTTCAGTCCCCCCATGCTTTGGAACACGTGTTGGGCGAGAGAGTTACATTCAGTGACTACGATCTACCAAAAGGCACTGTGGTACATCCCAATCTCTATCAGTCACATTGACCCGGCCATCTGGAAAGATCCGTTCGCGTTCAACCCTGACCGTTGGACGAGAACAACAAGTTCAAAACCAAACCGGCTATCATGCCGTTCGGTGTTGGTGTGTGATCTCGATATCAGTATAGATGTACGTGTTAGAGGCATTAATTATAATACATTGTCCACTATTATATATTTCAAAGTCGAATAATAAGTTGCATCTGAGTATTATTGTTGTTGTTGATATTTATGTCTGAAATGAACTAGGATTTGTACCTGCACCTTACGTATTGTACTCGTTCTTGTACTGTATCAGAAATAAATGCACTTAGCCTCAACCCTGAACTCTTGTGTGTGCGAATGTGTGTGTGTGTGTGTGTGTGTGTGTGTGTGTGTGCGTGCGGGAATTTGTGTGAGGTAAGTGTTGTATAACGTAGTTAATATTATAGTGATCTGTACCCTGGTGTTTTTGTAAGTGCTGGAATGATGCGACAGGGGGCGCGTGTGGCTGGACCGATTAAACATGTGGCTTAACGTTACTTGCGTGTCTCAAATACATCCTTTTGGCAAGGTATAACAGTAAGTGTGTGCGTGCGTGCGTGCGTGCGTGCGTGTGTGCGTACGAGTGTGTATGTTGAAGACTGGGTACCGCCGTTATACCCCGGTATAGATCTGCTTCAGCTTGCAGTGCATTCTTCATTCGCCTCGAGTTTAATCGCCTGACTTGCTTTATTTTGTACTTTCTCCAGGACGTCGCATGTGTCTTGGAGACTCGCTCGCCAAGATGGAGACGTTCTTGTTCATGACGTCACTGGTGCAACGGATTGAATTTCCGCATGGTGGATGCCGACAGATCACCAACTACCGAAGGGATCCACGGAGTCTTTAGATGCCCACACAAATATGAACTGATTGCGTCCAGAGCCATATTGCTCCCATGTACCAGCTAATGACATGTTCGTGAATTAATGGCGATGCTCTATCACAACATTAGTTTGGTAGTAGTGTGCCATATCTTTTGAAAATAATATGTGGTGTAATATCTGTGGGCCTTGATAATGAGGTTATTTCTGTCAGAATACTGGCTATCTTTGAGAAACAATCACAAACTATTGGCATTCCAGTAAACTATTTATTTGTGGACTCAAAATTGACACTACTGCGATGCAGCTTCGCCTACCACCTGAAAACATCGCTAACGATATTATATGTTCCTTACTGCAAGGCAGAACGAAATGCCTGTAGGTAACTACAAGATTTTGTTTAGTTGCGCTTATTTGCTTGCACCAATACCAACTGTAGAGTTGGCAAATAATTTGTTACATTAATCCCTGCGTGCGTGTTTGTCTGTAGGTTTTGCAGTTGTATTTGTGGAAGATGTGAGTAGAATGAACATGTCATTAACCCTTTCCTTCAAAGCCATAGTCCGTTAGTAGGAGTTGTGCTACTTGATTATTGCAATAGAGTTGTCTTAACAATGTCTGGCCCACAGCGTCCATGCCCCACAATACGGATGTAGTGTATAATGTTTGTGTGTGTGTGTGTGTGTGTGCGTGCGTGCGTGCGTGCGTGCGTGCGTGCGTGTGTGTGTGTGTAAATGGCGTCATGCCTATACTACCAACTCCAACTGCTCAAATCACATTAATACTATTATAGTCATATATTAGTCACTCAATCACCCACTCACCCACTCACCCACTCACCCACTCACCCACCCACCCAATTCCTAGCTGAGGTGCATAGCATACCACTGTAGAACTGTAGCACGCATCCCTTTAAGGCTTTATTAACACTAACATATAAAACAGGTAGAGTTCAGGAAATACTTACGATTGGAATGAGAACCCCGCGTCTTTGTCCTTTTTTCAGATGTTCTATTTGAACATCCGAATTCACAACAACATGACATTTTCTCTGGTTATCCTTACAGGACGACCAGAAACACAGCCAAATTGTATGAATGCAGCAGTAGGACTGGACATTAATGGTCTCAGTCAAGATGGCCAGATCTATTTCCGCTCCCCTCAACCAGCCCACTGATAAGAGATAGGCCGTCCGTTATCCAGTTATAGATAAAGGTCAGTGTTATTCCCGTATAGTCCAGCGGATAGGTGAAAAGATTGTGCATAAAAGCACAGAAAAAATCAAGACACTTTGCTCATCTATTCAATACACCAATTAAACCATTATAAAGATTCGAGACATTCAAGATTTTGCTGCATTCAGAAATGGCAGTAATTTTAACAAATAGCCGCCAAATTCAATTTCCCTATATCTTCACAACTTCGTTATATAGAGCAATACTGTTTTTGTCTAGATATATGTTTCAGGGGTCGAGCAATTCAACTTTATTACTTTTGAACTTCTCCGACATACAGCTGTACACATCCGCTATTGTTAAAGATGGCGATCGTCAATACAAATGTAGAAATATCTTAATAACTACTTTACATAGAGCCGCGTAGTTTACGTTTTAGAATAGCTTGGAAGATAGCAATTTCACAAAGTGTAACGTTTTACCTTCATCAACATACCTATATCCGCCATTTAAAAACAAAGCGCCCTTCAAAGCATATTATTCCCATATCTCAAGAACGACACAACATAGAGCCACAAAGTTGATGTCAAAATGTGTTTTTAGATGCGATTATTTCAAATACATTTCTTTTGACCTTCACTGACTTTAAATATACCTGCCATTTTGAAATATCCGCCATTTTGAAAGATGGCGGCAGACAAAGCCTGCTATTCCCGTGTCTTAATATTTACATATCATTGTACCTTGAAGTTGGTGTCAAAACATGTTTTGAGATGCAACGAAGTTAGGGATGTTACTTAGATATTCTCTAAAACGGGAATGCCACTTTAAACGTTAGATTATGATGCCTATACCATTTAAATCTACATCAACGATTTCAAAACATTTCACACACCTCACTGAGATCCGCCGCATTGGCACAGCATTGTGCAGCGCAGGTTGGCTTTGAAACACTGACACTGTCCTCTGCAGCCTTCGTGCAGCCACAGTTGATGACCGCACAGCAAACTGTGTCTGCAGGTGGCAATGTCAACAACTGCACCTCCCATTCAGACAGGTTGATTTCAAATACATTATTTTTGACCTTCATTGACTTTAAATATACCTGCCATTTTGAAATATCCGCCATTTTAGATAGCGGCAGACAAAGCCTGTTATTCCCGTGTCTTAATATTTACATATCATTGAACCTTGAAGTTGGTGTCAAAACATGTTATGGGATGCAACGAAGCTAAGGATGTTACTCAGATATTCTCTAAAACGGGAATGTCACTTTAAACGTTAGATTATGATGCCTATACCTTATCAATATACAGCAACTATTTCAAATATATTTTCACATATCCGCTGGACTAATAGGCCTTGTTGTGGTGGGATATATAGGGTTTTCAAACTATATACAATTTGGGTGTTTGCATGGGGAGGGGGGCATTTAGGTCAGTCCGCCTATTGAGGATATATAAACGAATATCATGAAGTTATTTTGGTCAGAATTAAGTTGCATATCGTGCAATAAATATGCATACTAGAATTTGTTCACTGACGTAATCATACCCAGATACCTTGAAAACATGCGTTTGGACACATCATTTTGATTGTTTGGATGTTTACAATTCGAAATATTCACAAAAGTAGTGTATATTTTAATGGCGATGACTAATCTGCATATTAATGAGTTCATGCAAATATGCTCAAGGGTGCCAGGGCATGGTGCATGCATCCATCGGATTACTGACTGTGAATGTTTGAACATCACAAAAATGCAAAAACCATCGTGCAGACCCTAATTCACGCTTCACTGGCCAACACCCGGACTAATGTCATACTATTTAACTGCTATGCTAGTTCACGTAATCGTAAAGTAAGGTCAATACACGTTATGTTATCATAAACAGCAGGTAGACAATACTAAGTCTCACGCGATAATTCAATTGACATCGTACCAGTGCAACTGGTGTGGGTATGTGGGGCCTACAAATACATAGTATCTGAATTGCGAAGGCGAACAGATGACCATTTCACACTACAGTGAATCTATCATGATTCACGAATCTTGGTTACTCTTACGCTATATAATTATAGCTATACATTTTATGGCTACAAAAATCACCTGTGAACTCATGATCTGGTGTTTAAATGATACAAACGAAATTGTCAGCCAAATCGCTCGAAGTGTCAAGACTCAACTTAAGTGACGCCGACAGCGTGCCTAGCCTCGAGTCCAAACTCGCAACACTTTAACGAATAACTAGACATGCTACAAACGATACACGAACTGCATATAGTTTTACAAATCTTACGTTGACAAGATCAAATCATCAGATGAATAATTACTTAGGATTATTATGATCAGCTTGGTTAGAGACTGCGATCTTCAGCTGGGCTAAAGTTCAAGTCCAAGGCCGTAAGATGATAATAAGACTGCGACTACAACGATGATGATCTTAGTTGGCGTATGAAGCACAGATTACTGAATACATTTCTCCAGTAAACAATACACTTGAACCTGCTAGCATGGTACGACGGTAAGTCTACGTTGATATCGTCATATTCAAGCAAAATCTGCCATACAGTCAGAGATATCATGGCTGATGTTTTGCCTTTGGGTGTCCCCATCCTGAAATGTTAAGACAACCCGCTATACGGGAACTTGAACCTTTTTTCATAAAAAGTAATCGCAATAGAATGCCAGCGTCCAATAAAAATACTCTTTAGTAATAATTATTGTTAACTCGGCCTATGAAAGCTGATCGATATATCGTTGAAGCATCTATTGTACTGGTTCCTTGTGCCTATTTTAATAATCGACACCAGACCTACTGTTTTGAAATATTCCGTTTATATGTCATTAATCAAATAACGCGAGTCACGCATTATAATAACGATACAACCACCAAAATATATAGTAGAAATGTGAGCTAGTTCTTACGTATATATACATACCAAGATATGGGACAATCCAAACTTACTGGAGAAAAGCTTAGCATACACTCAAGCAAAATCTACATTGCTGCCGTTACAGTGTCCGTTCAGTCAGAGATGTCATGGCTGACGTTTGGGTGTTGCCATCCTAAAATGTTAACACAAATTACGCTGTTCGTCAATATGAACCTTTATTCATAAAATGTAATCGTAATAGAATGTCAGCGAGACTGGCGCATTTCGCCATTTCAACGTCCAATTAAAACACTCTTTAGTAACAATTATTGTTAATTCGCCCTATGAGAGCTGGTCGATATATCGTTGAAGCATTTATTGTACTACTCCCTTGTGTCTATTGTAATAATCGACATCAGGTATACTGTTTTTGAAATATTCCGTTTATATGTCATTAAATTAATCACATTACGCGAGTCACTCACGGTAATGACCATATAACTACCAAAATAGATACCAAAATATGAGCTAGTTCTTACGCATATGTACACACCATGATATAGGAGAACAACCCACTCTTCCTGGAGAAAAGCTTAGGAGGGAGAACTTACACACATGCACTTAGGCTGCAGTCAGGCTGCAGAACATATTGCAGATCGGAAGAAGTGGACAGGAGGTGCATTGTTTCTGCCTTATGTGCTGGTAGACACGAAAAGCATTAAGTAAATATACAAATAAAATTAGAACTACCTACCATTTAATGTGATGATCTACGACATAAAATCCCAAATAAACATGATATAGAGTACACTTATTGTTGTTTTAACAACTAATTATCAGAATACATCTAGCATAAAGCAATTACATTTGCAATCATCCATATATTGTATCACCTACACCAGGTGAACTAGAACTTGAGGTCTTAAAGATGTTATATATAATTTATGCAACTGTGTCAATATTAATATTCAGTTTTATTATGCCGAATATGCACACAAGGTATTCTGTATATAATAAAATTACCTAGTTGAAACACTTAACATTGCGTGTTCTTTTATAAAAAAAACACTGAGCTTTATTCCTGCCGTGTGCATATTAGTAGAATATGAATTATGAACTACATATATTTAGAAACACATATTACTTTTATTCGACAGTTACTTAATTATTATTATAAATGTTTTTGCACAATTGCCTTTGAACCAAATTGATGTTGACCAGGTGCTCTCGATGCAGTCAGTTCGTACTTGTGTAGGGATCTTGTGATTCCTTGTAACCCTTCAGTGGTTGGTTGATTGTCGGCATCCACCATGCGGAAGTCGAACCATTGCAGCAGTGACGTCATGAACAAGAATATCTCCATCTTGGCGAGCGAGTCTCCAAGACACATGCGACGTTCTGGAACAGTGAAATACCAATCACGTGTGACACATACATTGAGACGTACAAAGACATGCACTACTGCGTATCTTGGAAGAGCACAATATAATCTTAGCTAACAAACTGTAAATACAGATCTGTAAAACAAGATTATTTCTGTTGAGTCCGGGTCATATGCATTAATCCAACGACATCAATAAATTATAGTGCAACTCATTGATTGATATAGTAATACATTTTGTCTGCAAACAGTGCTGCTTTGCATAACTAGTTTCTAGAACTTTATTACTAACAGCACTAATTAGGAGATATCGGCACTGGAAATGTAGCATCAAATTTGCAATTTTTGCCATTTTGTTGATTTTTGCCGAATTTTTTTGCTTAACTAATTTTTTTTATAGCATTATGTAAGTTTCTACGAGTCAGCAACCCCTCTAAGGCCAATGTAGCTGCCGGCGTCTAGTAGGGGTGGTGGTGGGTGGCTGATAGTCGTCGGTTTCCATTATCTGAACAGCTGCGTTTTCTTCCCTAGCCGCGACCATCGCTGGACTTTTCTTGTAACCCAATCTCCTGAGCCCTTAGCAACTCCGATGCTTTAACGTTAGTGCTACATTCTACCGAACCTTCGTTTTCGTTTTATGTGTAATGATCCCTATTTGTTTTATTGCAGGTCCAACGATGTCGCTCAGTTGTAGTAGTAAATATGCATGCGTGCTGGAGGTGAGTTATTAAAATATGAAATCAAGTATTTATATTGTGAATATAAACTGGGTGATTGGGGTGCTGAGTCACGTCTGATTAGCACTGAACCGCATCGCCAACATGTGTAGTTCAAAAGTTCTAAATATCAATCGTTTTATTTATATTCTTCCCAGAAACACATGTTAAGATCAAGACAGAGCATAAAAGCATAATATGCCGATTTAATCATAATTGCGGTCACACAGTCGTGCTTTGTTGCAATTACAGTTTTGTATAACGTGTAATACAAACAATTATTAGTGCATATAGCTAAAGTGTCGAGGAAATATTGAAAGAAGAATATCAGCTAAAATAATGTACAGCACAGGACCAGAGAGCCTCATACGAATGCTCGTCCGTTGTTAAAATGGCTTATATAGATCGCATACCGAGAGAGAAGAGCATGAAAGCAGGAATGGTATTCAACTTGTTGTTCTCGTTCAGTCGTGTCCTTGGGGAGATCGTAGCCTCTGAACTTGACCGGCTCCCCGACCACGTGAGCAACAACATCAGGGACTAAAGTGTCTATGCACAATATTATATTGTTGATAGTGGAAGATGGTAACGGTTTTCTTAATGTTTGTTAATAATATCGAGGACTATTTACAGAACATACGTAAACAGGTGTGGGGAAAGGTACGAATTACCATTGTACATAAATATATCAGGACAAACAACATATGCCCTGGCCACAATTAAATGACGGAGAACTTACTTGATCACACGTATATATAATGCCTCGGTATTGCATCGTCCAATACTCACCAATACTTCCAAGTCTCTTTATTTCAAGTATAGCGGCTTCCGTGTATGGTAGAGTTCCTTTGTCTTTCATACCAGGCAATCTGTCTTGGCCAACAACCTTGTACAAATTGTAAGCTACCTGTTCTCTGACAAAGTTAAAAGCCAGTGCAACATGGGTTGGATGCACAAGACATTCATACAATAATTTAATGTCGTAAGGTGCTTCAGGCACACACGACAATATTATGAATTAATTTTGCTCTAATAATTAGCTTCCAATTTACGACCTACTTCGCTAACATCAATTAAAAGTGTAAGTCTTTACACAGTTGGTACTAAACACGGACATATGTTTCATTTCCATACATCATTTTATTATTAAATCAATTCTTTTGAGAAAAAAACAGGTAGCCTCCATGATCCTTCATGTAATGTGAAGTATAAAATTACACTTTAAATCCTGGGTACTGTCCAGAATAGAGTCGACTGATCAAGGTAATTCTGCATAGGACCGTAGTATCCTAATAGTTGTACCGTTCCCATTGCAAATGTCGTCATCATCTCTATTCTATCATTTCGTTATTGCCTAACATACTACGTATTTCTACCGACCTGTGAGATTTCCTGTCTCCAATTTGCCTGTACATCTGGGTTGCGTATCAAGTATAGAAACGCCCAATCCAGTGTGGTACTCGTTGTCCCTGTACCGGCGAGGAACAAGTCAACGATTACTTGGAACATGTTCTCATCTGCAGCGTACGATATTATACACGTTACATACTCGTGTCCAGGTCTGTCTTGCTGTCTTGACATGACAACCAATGCAGTTTCAATTGCCGAGGTCAAATTACTTTCCCATTGTTAAGTAGATACAAACTGCAAATTTCCCTTTCGTCGGACTATCAAGGATAATTTCTCAGATGATTTTAGCTCCAACTTGCGAAAATATATATGCCTATGTGTCAATTAAGTAACAACAAAGTAATCTTCTGCATTGATTTGCTTGAAAAATAAATAACAAATAACACAACATAAGCCTAGATGTTGTATTTCAACAACCAATTAATGTTCATTATATTGTATTGCCATACATGGGAGCTACCCGAAATACCAATAATGCATCGAACCTATCTTGATAATACATTACAATAGAAATATATATATATATAAATGTAATTAATACATTACAACAGAACATTTGTATGCCTGTCATATATGACTTTTTTTTATTTAAATTAAATACTGATTACTAAAGTAACAGCTCTCACAACACACGTTTTCGTTAATCATTTTCTACAAATGGAAGAGTAAACGTCAAATTGTAGGGAACGTCAATGTTCATAACGACTGTGTGCACTTACATACTAGCATACCGACCCGTGTAGCCACACATACACGCTTACCTATTGTGTTTGTTATAAGATTTATATAATAGTATATAATAGTACATACATTCTTCATTACCAGGTACGCCTAAGTAGGAATTCCGTATGAAACAGCATCTTTGGATTGTACTTGTAACTCCATCCTATGTAATCGTACTGAAACTATCTCTGTGTATAGCAGTAATGTTCTACTCAAACTTTAAACGATTTTTAATTAACGCCTGCATTTAACAACGAAGAGTCGTACAAATACGTCAAGTCGAAATATGTCTATTGCACCAACTGTCCAAAACAATAAACTATTATCAAGGTATAATTAGTTGTGATAGTCGGCGGAATAATCCTACTTTGTTAGCCACACGACAGAGAGAACTAGGGATTACCGCTAGAATATTATTTTTAATTACCCGTCAAAGCTCCACTTTCTTCTCCACCTTTCTCCGTTTGTAGATAAACATCTATGAAGTCACGGATATTTTCTTTATAAAATGTTTCACTGAGTTCATCTATTCTCTCTCGCACGAAATCCTTTGTTTGACGGTCCACTTCAATGAAATTCCTAAATGTCGGCTACAACATTCCACACGTAAACACGTGTTATGCAGGTGTACGTTGCTATTTGTTGAATATTCATAACAATATGATTAATGTTATTCAAGTTAGACGCCGTACGTTAAACACTCACACACACGCTCTCTGTCTCTCTCTCTGTCTCTCTCTCTGTCTCTCTCTCTGTCTCTCTCTCTGTCTCTCTC
>OZ023211.1:59651377-59659049 GCA_963995525.1 Escarpia spicata | reverse complement strand
AAATGTTATACAGGTGACAAATGCGAAATGTTCTTAGTGCTCAAATAAAACGAAATACTAAAGATAAGGACACATGTCTGCATAGTTTCGTTTATAAAATACAACGAAAATTACACCGACCTTTGACCAAAAATTATAGAACATATAGCATTGGAGACAGCTATGTCAAAGAGTTGTTTGGGGTCGATGGGCACGCCTTGTTTTGTGTCGAATTCCACCAGAACAACTTCCAGTTCGTCTTTGATTTTCTCCTCCAGCGAAAATTTTCCCACACCGAAGTCTCTCAAAGCTCTCAGCGTGAATCGCCTCTGAGACTTCCAGTGCGGTCCGTGCTGCACGATCACTCCTGTGAATATAAACCGTCCAGTGCGATACGATAACGGTTTTGGTGCGTGTGAGTACGATTTGATTGCCCCATATCTCCCCTATATTATCTGAATACAGGTACAGATATGGCGAACACGCAACGCCTTAGCTAACAGCTATAACGTTTGGATCTTCATCAATACTAACAACTTCCGATGCTTATATGCACGTGCGCGAGTCCGTGCGCGTGTGTGAGTGCAGGTGTGTTTGGTGTGTGGTTAATTATGTGTATGCCAACGCGCGAGCACACAGACACATCTTCACAAGCAGCGTCTTTATGTGAGATATTAGATATTCAATCTGTAATGTTTAATTGTGACACGAAACAAAAGAAGAACACGTCAGCGTTGCCGAAAAGCGACCACGCCTTGGGACCTGGCGGCCAGTTGGCTGGACGGCCGGACGTACTCAGTAGCCAGAGACCGCAGAGGAAGACATCTAGGAATAACAGCAGAGTCGACGTGTCGGCGTACTCAACCCAGGCTACGAGCGCAATCATTTTGCACGATGCTGCTGTTAGTGACCTAGAGTCCCCCGACCATACAATGACTTCGAAGCCGTGTATCGATGTTAACATAACGATGTTGCTTCACATCCATACGCAAGCACACACGCACGCACACACACACACACACACACACACACACACACACACACACACACACACACACACACACACACACACACACACACACACACACACACACACACACACACACACACACACACACACACACACACACACACACACACACACACACACACACACACACACACACACACACGCATGCACACACACACACACAAACAAGTACCTAAATATCACAACATGTCAACCATGCCAGTCTGTTACAACCCGCCAGGATGATACCATTTCTATTGTGATTTTACCGAGCAGTGAGCTATTTTGCTTAATGTACGCGAACAGTTTCTTAGAACATTTTTACGATTTCAGCTTATACATACTCGCCTGTATATCTACTATTTATAGAGATACATATCAGTCGATTTATAAATGCTGTTATGTGATTTTGAGGTTCAGATGCATAACAAAATACAACTTTATTTATCCAATGCCACACAGCCATGTTTGGAATATATATACAACACATACATAATTAATATACAATGTGGTAAGCTATTAGTATATACACACGTTGGCTAGTGTACATGTAAATGGTTGAGTACAGGTCCATTTGTGAGTCATGGTGTGAAAAACACCGAAATTTAGCACAAACATCAAACACGTACTTTGCACAGTTAATAATGTGCATACATTTCAGTACGTTAGGTAGTATACCGGTGTGTACTTGATTTATGAAATACCTATATGCAAAAACGATCATTTGGTAACTTGGTTCTGGAGGCGATGTTCATTTGATGCTAACAGCTTATTGTAATTGGTCAAATTGCATGTAGATTCATGTTACTAACTATTCTATACTAATACACCATTGAAAATGGTACCGTACGACCCTGATCCTTGTGGATCACGTATGTGATATTTCAGTTGCATACATTACTGGATTTACTTCCACACGTGGGTTCAATAGTGGCTTTTCCAAAACGGTTTCTACCCTGACAATCATCAATCATGAACACCTTTCAATAATTTAGTTTGTATCACCGATATTACGTAACAGGTAATGTCAGTATAATCACCACTGATCTTCAGTTGGGTATACACACTCACAAAGTAACTACAACAGAACAGCTATATGAACATGAATATCAGCCTTAACCCTTATATAACATTAACTTTGATGAATGTTGCCGAATGCTATTCTGTAATAAACAATAACGCAACTGAATGCAACATGCTAACAAAAACAACATATCGAAAAGACCCTCTCCCAGCAAAAAACTGGTAACAGGCCAACTGATTACAATATCCTAGTCAGTACAATGGATGCTACTTAATCACACATCTTTGAAACACATTTATGCTGGAGAGCACGGATGTCTTCACGTTCTGGATACAATCAGTTCAAACTTGTGTGGACATCTTGTGATTCCTTGTATCCCTTCGATAGACGGTGGTCTGTCTGCATCCACCATGCGGAAATCGAACCGTTGCAGCAGTGACGTCATGAATAAAAACATCTCCATCTTGGCGAGCGAGTCTCCGAGACACATGCGACAACCTGGGAGACAGACAATACTGTTTATATATTCTTACCGTCGTCGTTATACTCTTAGATAGCAAATGTGTCTGTACCGACGCATACAAATAATGCCACAACACATGTTCTGCAGAGACGGTGTCATGGGCATTGTTCCAAAGAAGTCAACAACCTATAGCTGAAAAATGATGTGGTGACCACGGGGAGAGTAATTATTTCCCAAAGGTTCATAAATATCGAACAACCTTGAATTCAATTTATTTTGCAATACCTGTTATCGCCCGTTTTATTAATGTTCTTATTGGAAAGAATGTGAATTAGTTCACTTATAAATTGATAATAGCAAAGTCACGAAACGAAGTTGAATGAGTAATACATACTATTGAAATTAAATATGACATATTATTAAAAAACATAGTTAGTTAACATATCATGGAAAAGAACAACAGCAGTTCAAATACTAATGTATATGAAACAGGGACTGGGTGCCTCATTTGAAAGCTTAGTCAAGTCCACTCTAGACTGATATAGATCACATACCAACACAGAAGGGCATGAACGCAGGGTTGGTCTTCAACTCGTTGTTCTCGTTCAGCCAACGGCCAGGGTTGAACACGAACGGATCTTTCCAGATCGCCGGATCCATGTGGCTCTGGTAGAGGTTGGGAAGTACCAGAGTGCCTTTCGGCAGATCGTAGCCTCTGAATTTGACCGATTCGCCCACTACGTGAAGCACTGCAGTAGGACCTGAAATGTTTTGAGCACTCCGATTTTCAAATGTGTCAATTTGTTGAACTTTGCATGTGATCAGATACCGTCTGATATCGGATCATTGGTGAAGATGCACTGCAGCCTTCTGATGCACGAGGCACACTCAAAAGACACCATTACTCATGACGAATGGAAGGTCAGCCACTTCAACAACAAGGGTCCTCTTTGTGTCTATATTGCGTAACGAGTTAATTGCAGACGTTTCAAGTGAATGTTGTTTGTAAAGAAAAAAGGCACCTTAAGGCATTGATAACATGTGTATATTGTGTATCTAATAGTATCGTTCATTGGCTCACCAATGCTTCCAAGTCTATGTACTTCGAGTATAGCGGCCTCCGTGTATGGAAGAGTTCCTTTGTCCTTCTTGCCAGGCAGTCTGTCTTGGCCAATGACCTGGTTAGCAATAATAAGCTAGGCATCATTACTTCAAGAAAATTCAGACCCAGATCGAATTTGCTGCGACACACACAAAAAATCGAAAAACAAACGATATTTATAGGGGCACCATGCTTCTTGTGCGTCTGATTTCAATACTAACACCCACGACAATAATGTATTATTAATCAACAGCGCTAAACAGTTGAAGTTTATCACACATTTAATCATTATGAATTAACATAGACTAAGTTTTCATCAATACACGATTGTGCGTGCGTGTGTGTGTGTGTGTGTGTGTGTGTGTGTGTGTGTGTGTGTGTGTGTGTGTGTGTGTGTGTGTGTGTGTGTGTGTGTGTGTGTATTTGTGGTTTGTGTGTGTGTGTGTGTGTGTGTGTGTGTGTGTGTGTGTGTGTGTGTGTGTGTGTGTGTGTGTGTGTGTGTGTGTGTGTGTGTGTGTGTTTGGAGTGTGCGTGTGTTTAGTATGTGTGTATGTGTGTGTGTGGTGTGTGTGAGGTATGTGGTGTATGTGTGTGTGTGTGTGTGTGTGTGTGTGTGTGTGTGTGTGTGTGTGTGGTGTGTGTGTTTGGTATGTGCGTGTGTGTGTACGTATATTTGGTGTGTGTGTGTGTGTGTGTGTTTGTATCTGAGGTGTGTGTGTGGTGTGTGGTGTGTGGTGTGTGTGTGTGTGTGTGTGTGTGTGTGTGTGTGTGTGTGTGTGTGTGTGTGTGTGTGTGTGTGTGTGTGTTTGTATGTCAGGTGTGTGTATGTGTGTGGTATGTTGTGTGTGTTTGGTGTGTGTGTGTGTGTGTGTGTGTGTGTGTGTGTGTGTGTGTGGTGTGTGTGTGTGTGTGTGTGTGTGGTGTGTGTGTGTGTGTGCGTGTGTGTGTTTGTATGTGTGTATCGTCCTGTGCCTTGGTACAGGTTATTTTGGACAAATATATATTTAAGTTATATTACCATTATCTCTAGTGTAATTTCACCAATGCCCCACACTGTGTATGCACCGACCTGTGAGATTTCCTGTTTGCACTTGGCCTGCACGACTGGGTTGAGTATCATATAGAGAAGCGCCCAATGCAGTGACGTACTTGTCGTCTCGGAACCCGCCAAGAGCAGATCAACGATAACTTGGAACATGTTCTCATCTGCAATAAACAGTGGATATCACGTGATGTACATTTAATCGATTTGTGTCCAAGCTGAGCAACACAACTGACATGTTTAAATACGTTGACGTGATCGCCAATATGTTGATGAGATCGTTTTCCTTTTACAGTGTCAAGTCGTGTAAAACTTTCAATTTCTCAGTCGGATTATCAACCACAATTTACTTACGCATCGCATGGTGAGATTATGAGTTTCCGCAACACTGCATTATATACTAGTAACTAACACTACAAAACATGTTATCATTGGTGTGACCCAGTAAGATGGGATAAGAGAGAGTAACCCACATTTATCAGCCATAGGGTAAATGTAATTTGTAATTAAGTATACACTACCGACAGAAGCATAACTGCCAGCGTACGTAATGCATACACGGTTTTATTACTTTTAATCTTTTTATTTTTACATTGTGTATATTGCATGTACATTTGTTTTATATGTTTTAATATGCTGCTACACTCCAAATGAATTTCCCTCCCAAGGGACAATAAAGTATTGTGATTGTGATTGAATTGTGATTGTGAGGCGGTTATCATCATAATCTTACATAATGCACATGCACAAGAATGATAGTAAATAATATACATATACATATACAAATACAAACTTCATGACGGCAGGAGCATATAATGTAAATACAAAACAATACATGGTTTGGGTAAAATAATAGATAATTTAATGCAAGAACATCACGTGAACAATAAGCGATACATTAATTACATATTAAATACCAAGCAAATATGCAACTACCTAAAACAACGGAATTAATTACCTGTCAAGGCACCAGTTTCTTCTCCAGATTTCTCCGCCTTTAGGTAGACATCAATGAAGTCCCGGATGTTGTCTTTATCAAAGGTGTCTCTGTGTTCAGCTATCACAGTTCGTACGAAATCCTTTATCTCACGGTCCACTTCGACATATTTCCTAAAAGCTGGCTATAACATATCGTCACTGATGAATAATTAAAGTACTTTGTTAGGTGTTCGTCATACTTTGAATGATTATAACAGTATCCTTTATGTGACGCTAAGTTAATGCTCCACATTAAATATACACCGGCACGCGCGCCCACACACGCACGCACGCACACACACACGTACGTACGCACGCATGCGCGTACATACAGTCACAATAGCACACTCACATACACACGTATATATACGCACGCGCGTACACACACACACACACACACACACACACTAAAACCCACACACTTATTACTCAACAATCATACAGTTAACCAAACCCAATGGAACAGTTTTTACGAATTACGTCGGTACAAAACAACATTATTATGCTATAACATGACTTACGTCTATATAAATCACTGTGACACAATGCTTACTATCAGATGCAAACCCAACGATCCGGGTAACCAGGAAGCGGCGGAATTTTTGGGCCCCGAAAGTTCGACCATACAGTTCATCGCATAGTGCAGACGCTGAAATTCTTCGTTATCGTAATCGTACCTGTAGAGTGAAATGTTAAATTAGTGAGCAACATGTTTCTGACACAGACACATGCATAATATATCCGACTCACCTTCAAAATACACTACATTTACAACTGACCCCATCCCAAAATCCTTCAGCCCACCGCCTTGATACATTTTTACGGGTGATTGGCAAATTTTTTAATCAGCCTTGGTATTTAGTATATAAAAGCCGCGGCTAAATTGAAGATGAAACGGTTTTGTTACTTTGTTTATTGGAAGTGCTTATGGGCCTCTGGCGACATAATAATAATAATATTAAATAGTGGTTTCTACTATAACCTTGCAAACTTGCACTCGCATACAAACTGCAAAACCATGAAAACTACCTAAAATTCACTTACATTTTTTTATTCAAATACCTAAAGTTCACTCTGCAATAATGTGAAAACTATAACAAAAGCCTGTGTATATTGTTATATGCATATTGTATTGTTATATTAAAAACAATTATATCCTAGAACCACCCTAACGGATCGGCTAGCACGCCTGCAACAAGTTTGCCCTGCACACGCGAAACTGCCAGACATATTCTCGGACGGACATACAAACAACCAAACCAACAAAGACTCACACGCTGTTTTCTAATATAAATGCTTAGTTGGATTTCGTATTTATATCAGTTAAGCTAGATAGAGTAGCACATATATCAACATGCTTTGATTAAAGATTATACATAAAATGCGCTGACCTTTGACCGAAAATGATAGAACATATAACGTTGGAGACAGCTTTGTCAAAGAGTTGTTTGGGGTCGAATGGCACGCCTTGTTTTGTGTCGAATTCCGCCAGAACAATTTCCACTTCGTCTTTGATTTTCTCTTCCAGTGAAGATTTGCCCACGCCGAAGTCTCTCAAAGCCCTCAGCGTGAATCGCTTCAGCGTCTTCCAATCCTTGCCGTCTTGCATAATGATTCCTACATTAGAGAACATTTGGATTGTATTGGTGGCGCCATCTGGATAATTCATCACCACTCCATTCTCTCATGTAGGAGGAAAGCCCTCCAGAGAAGCAGAGCGTGTAAATATAAGTAAATAACTCAACAAATAACTATGGCAGCTTGTTTTCTGAAATGCGTCATCAGTTGGTGGAACAGACCATTGAGCACAGGAAGCGAGTTATCATAGCTAGTGATCCTTAGTGCCTCGTTAGATATTAACATACAAATGTGTGTGTTTGCGTGTGTTTGTGTGTGTGTGTGTGTGTGTGTGTGTGTGTGTGTGTGTGTGTGTGTGTGTGTGTGTGTGTGTGTGTGTGTGTGTGTGTGTGTGTGTGTGTGTGTGTGTGTGCATAACACAAACATACATTCGCGCACAATCACGCACAATCGCGCACAATCGCGCACAATCACGCACAATCGCGTACAATCGCGCA
>OZ023211.1:59638877-59646377 GCA_963995525.1 Escarpia spicata | reverse complement strand
ATAAGTGTGCGCATGTGTGATTGCTTTTTGTAATATACTGGGAATTCACAATTTGACAATAGGGCGTGGGTAGACAACTAAGCTGTATGGAGTTTTATCTCATGTATTTTATACTACTAACCAAATGTCTGGATTTAAAATGTACGTGTTTAATTAACTGGCTCAATAATGGTCAGCAAAGAATACATGTTATGTTGTTGGTTAGCCCAACATAGATATTTATGTGAGGTGTGTTTGAAACACGTTACTGATTTTCATGTAATAGTTCCTGTTCGATTTGAGACTATTCGTATTTTTCCTGCTAAACACGAATAACGCCACAAACGAAAACAGGAAATTATTACTAACCTGCAATCAGAAAAAAATACATCAGTTATAAATTGTAACTTCTGATCAACTGTAGTGTCATCTCATATGCAATGCTGTCATTTTAGCACGCCAACATCACGTACGCACGCACACACACACACACACACACACACACACACACACACACACACACACACACACACACACACACACACACACACACACACACACACACACACGCTGTTAAACATGATGATGAAGTTCTGCGGCGAGTTTTCTACGACTTGAAAGAGAAGAAGCTGAAGCTGATTGCAAGCTGCAACAATGCGATAGGTGAAGTGCTGCGGGTTTGGCATATGGCTAACATTGCGTGTTGTACATGACTGTGCAGAGAGAGCCGTCAAACTGGCGACGGATTTCAACCTGGCTCTCACAGACGACGAAGAACAGCGCCAGCTCATCTTCCAAGTCGTAGAGTCGCATCGAGGGCTGATGCCTCAGGCTACAAAGACGAGGATGATGGATCTTTAATAAGGCAAAACAGCTGTTCTGCTATGCACTTTTTATATGTGGGATTGTGTGAATATTTACTTTATTACAAATGCTCTACCCAGAAATTTCAAATGTTCATCCACGAGTGCAATAAATCTGTTTCACTAAAAAGGTATGTATTGAGCTAATTTGTATTAGGGGTGATACTTGTATTAGGGGTGATACTTGTATTAGGGGTGATACTTGTATTAGGGGTGATACTTGTATTAGGGGTGATACTTGTATTAGGGGTGATACTTGTATTAAGGGTGATACTTGTATTAGGGGTGATACTTGTATTAGGGGTGATACTTGTATTAGGGGTGATACTTTTATCATTCATAGGTCACAGTAATAATTTTAGTAAAATAGGTTCAGTAGATTTTTGACATATGGTGTTCTTAAATTTATCCCTATATTGCGATTTTACAAAATCTGTGTGTGCTTTGAGAGGTTTTCAAATTTTTAGCCCATATGCATGGTTGGTTTCAACATTTGTTTTGGCCACACTACCTGTATATGTACTTAATATCACAAAAAACACCAGTGCATAGTATCATATGTTTACTTTCTTATCCTCTTCTTACTCTAATTATTTCGTTACCCAATAATGGGAAATTTTGCGTATCGCCATTTCCGCAGCAAACAATCATTTACCCATGATAACCCAACGATGATGCGTCTTATCTTATGCTACAGCAGTATCATCGTTGTTTAAAAACATATACCATAACTGGTAATACCGTGTATTTCTTGTTCTCATGATAATTTGTTAAGAGAATCGATTCTGTCGCGGGGTGTTCTCAAAACATTCGTCCGATTGGTGATTGTTACCGTATTCACGATCACAATCTTCTGTTTCCACGAGAGCTGATTTCACAACTTTGGCTTGATTCTTTTTAAGTTCCCTGTGCATGTATATTACCCTAATACTGTCGCAGGTGGCCTTTATTGTAATTGGGACAGTTAGCGATGACGTTAATTTTTGGGGTATTTTTTGCGCATGCGCTGTGGTTAGCTTAAATTAATTTCATTTAAAGGCAGTTAAGGTGATTGGATGTGGTGAATGGAAGGTTCATGATGGCTGTTTGAAATGCAATTAGGCTTTCTATCTCAATGCTTTGTGAGGGATCATATTCCATATACGAATAGCTCGAGGGTAGAAGGAAAGATAGCTGCATTGATGGGGTACCTAGGGGCTACATAGTGACATCCGGTCTCGTATCCTAGCAACGGCCCTTTGCGGGTTATACACAACAGTTGCAAGAAGGCGCGTTAGCGTTTATTGCAATTAAACAGTCTACCATTTATTTCAGGTGTTCATCTTTGGCGGGTCATCTGAATATCTTGCATATTACTCTCAGGTTTTGGTAGTGGATTTGTCTATCAAAATACTGCAGCACAGTTTGAGTCATATAGTAACAATGCACAGCGTTCGATTGTGTATAGCCTAGATGGCCGTTCACCTTGACAACCAAACACAAAATAAAAACAATGTCGTACGATTAATCATCACAATATTATTGAAGCAGGCATCACCGATTGCTTGAACTATTTAGGACATTTCCACATGATTCCTTTTTATTAACAAGTAATTAGCAACACTAGCAGCATTAAATATCATCATAAACTAATACATTGAAAGCTCTTTCATTAATTCTTAAACCCACAGCATAATTCAAACCGTATAATGTTATTAATACTGTCACAGATCGGCGAGGTTTCGTAACTAGATGGTTCAGGTATAGTAGGGTTCAAAGTTAATTACGTCAACGCCTGTGAATGCGGGTGGCAGCAGTGATCAACGCAACAAGAAACAATGGAAACTCAATTAATTTTATTACATATATGAATACAAAAAAGTATGTTATAGTAACAATAAACACAACAACTTCTACCCTCTAGTCTACCCTACCTCGGCTCTCAGATAAACTTTGAAACATCCAAAAAATATTAGAACGGCCCGTTCAAAAAACTAATTATTATTCACACTCAAGAGAATTTCACTTATGAACCCATTATAAGATCTGGTCCGTTCAGACTCAGATAAATAGCATGGAAGAATCTACACCATCCCCAGACTAGGGAAAGCTAATCTCTTAATAACATACATAGATCGGGAATCTATACTATTCCCAGAATACAGTGAGGCAATTTCTTAATAAAATAAAATATATATATAATAAGTTCACAGTAGACTAGTCGTTTCTAATAGCAAGATATGATATTGAATAGTTACTTCCCTACATATGGTCTCACCGGGTAGTCAAACGAATGTTCGTCGCTCACGCTCCGTTAGCCCGACTTGGCTACTTCGTCACGAGATCACACGAGATCACACGAGATCACACGACGACCGTTCGTTGGAAGTGTCCGTCTCGTTGCCCGCACGCCGTACGCGCTCCCATTGACCCGCCAGCTCGCTGACCCGGTTCGGCCGACCGTTTGCTGGAAGTATCCTTCCCGCTGTCCGCCGCTCCGATCGTCGTCACGCGCTCACCCGGTCACGTTGTCACGTCCGTCTCGCTTCCCGACGTCGCACCTCGTCTCGTCGGTGTGCAGACGACGCCCGTCCTCGCTACGCTTCGCCTGCCACGAATCTTCGACAAGTGCTCGACACGTATCTTCGCCACGTGCTCGCTACGTCCACGCCTTTCTCGGCCCGCTACGCAGAGTTGTCGCTGGCCGTTCGCTCTCCTTCGCCGCTGTACAGATACCACAGTCTGCATTTTTACAGACGCCTCCACACGTACACTTTTATGATGGGAACACCACCTTTCTGGTTCCCACACAATCTAGCACGTTTTCACTTTCCCTACCTCTAGGCACCGGGGTGACATTTCACAATTCTAGCCCCATATCTCTTCTAAATTTCACACTGCCTACCTCTAGGCAACAGGGTGGCAACTCGCCATTGCAGCCTTGTATCTCTTCCAAATTTCTCCACGTGTTCCGATCTTTGAAAGACCCTTCTGGGCACCGGGGCGACACCATGCTATTACAGCCCCGTTATCTCTTCCAAATTCACACGTGCCCGATCTCTGCCAAACATCATATTTCTTATCTGTCATAAAGTTTTATACCTAGTACAAATACCTAGTCCAAAAGACATAACACATGACCGCATTGAACCAATAAAATCAACAAGAATGCGACAATGAGCCATACCTAATTTATGCATCATGAAAACACACCTATAACTATAATAATGTACTCGTAAACGACGACGTAAGTTAATTAAGGGTTAATTATAGCTACGCTTCAGTGGGCACACAACTTAATTAAATGCTAATTATAACTAAGCATCAGTGGGCACACTTGAACACCTGCTCTAGTCTATAAGTAGTTACGCAACTCCTGCTTGACCATTCTAATTTAAAAAATGACGAGACAAAATGACCAGGAGATTCTGAAAATACATAAATAGCAGAAATGCTACAAATACCAGAAAATAGAAATCTTCTACCCATAGGATCGTAACTATAACTCAACTCTGAATTTCCAATTTTCCCGCCACAATTAAAAGTAAACAAAAGAAAGCACCCAAACCAACGCTTAACACACAAAACGTAGCTAAATCCATTATAATTTTGTAGACAAATACTGTAAATTATTTAGACAGAAACATAATTAATTAATTAGGCATAAACATATTTCTCCAACCATCCTGCACAAATTTTCACTTTAAACATAATTTTCTCTTTCATCAAGGCAACTCAAATAAACCTGGAGTAGCCATGGGTATCATTCTATAATTACTGTCAGTAAACAACCGAGTCTGTGATTTACCCCCAGACTGAACATCTTTCTCCCAGCACTGTCTTTATTTCTTTACCAACTTAATATATAAAATAAATAAAAATAATAAGGTATATAAAACTAATGTAGGTTATGGCAACCGACAAAAAAGCCAAGAACAAAAAGTAAAACTGACTGTCAGTGGATGACTGTTGATGATGAAGTTTGAATATGCATACGGTGCACACAAAACTTAAAAGGACCAAACCATAAACTCCTAAAATGTGAATTCTGCGTGAAACATGTTTGTATCGAATGTATGGACACAAACGATAAAGAATATAAACTAATGACAGACAAACAGCAAGTACATTGGTTTTTGTTCACAATGTGACTAATAAGTAATGACAAAACTCAAGAAGGAACAGAGCTGTGAGGAGAGGTACGAAGAATTCTTAAAGAAGGTGAAAGAAAGAATAAATGAAATATAAAAAAGAACTTGGATCCAAAGTTGATGAAAAAACAGTGAGAGACATTATCTCAGAATCTAAGGTAGAAAAGTGCCCAACACGAGCCCAAACAAAGTTAACCATTAGCCCAACTGAAGTCAAAGAAGTGGTCCAACTACAATTGAAAGAGCAAAACTTTGAAACAAAAGAAAGAAAAAAGATTAAACAATGTAATCATCTTCAACCTGCCAGAATCAACATCACAACTAAAAACCAATAGACTACACCATGACAAAGAACAAATTCTAGAAATCTGCACAGAAATAGATAATAACTTCACAGACACTGACATCACAGAAATCCGGCGGCTGGGGGAAGCCAAAGAAAATACTCTAACAACCTCAGACCAGTACTAATTTCAGTAACAGACATTAACAAAAACGCAACCTTCTTCAAAAGTTCCACCACATCAAGTTCAAAAATATAAAACAATTGGCCACGACAAAACCAAACAAGAAAGAGAAGAATCATCTAAAAAAGCTCTATGAAGAAGCAAAGAGACACAAGCAGCATATGTATCGGGGGAATACCTGTACAGAGTCAGCGGTCCACCATGGGAAAGAAGAATAAGAAAGATAAGGAAAAGCAAATAAAGATTACACATCCACGTAGAACAACAGATTGGAAAACGAATGTAAACAAAGATAATCTGCAGTGTTCTATAACAATGCTGACAAACTAAGGAACAAAGAAAATTGAATTTGAACAAAGAATTAGCGAAATAAAACTCCACATAATAGCAATTAATGAGGTAAAACCCCAAAACCCCAAATGTTCTGTAACCACACCAGGATTTTTCTTAGATGGTTGCATGTCATTCTCAAGAAATGTAGAAAATAACGAAGGAAAGTATATTGTAATATATGTGTTAAATTTCCTACATGCAAAACATATAAACCTGGTCACAACATTCAAAGAATGCTTATTTTAGAAATAAAACTTAAGAATAAAACAAACTTCTTTTTGGATGCATATACAAATGCGATGGGGATCTGAAGAAAATAACGTAGAACTTCTAAATATGATTAGATCAATATCACAACTTAATTACAGGAGATTTCAACCTCCAATACATAAATTTGAATTATTGGACGACCAAATCAAATAACCCCAACAACATAATCTTTAAATTTGTGGAATGCCTTAGAGACACCTTCATGGTTCAACACTTGTCAAACCCCACCAGAGGACGAGGCACAATTAGTACAATCCTGTTAGATCTGGTTCTATCTAAGGACGAAGATAATGTAGGAGAACCAGAGTACCTTAGCCCTCTGGGCAAAAGTATTGTGTGCAAATTTATAACAAGTAATTATACTAAGAAAAGGAAGCAGTGTAATATGGAAAATTATGATGCAATGGGGCTAGAATGTTCAAATATTAACTGGGAAGAGAAATTTAAAGACTGTAAGACTAATGTTAACGATCAATGGGAAATCCTCAAAACAGTACTGAACTCATTAGAAGATAAATATGTACCTCAAAAAGTAGTTCCAAATAATAGAAAGAGAAACTTCCCCCTGAATGCTAACACAAGAACAATAATTAGACGTAAATATAGATTATGGACAAGATACATGGAAACACGGGATGGGAAAAAATATCTAGAGTATTGTAAAAGCAGAAATAAAATTCTAGCTCTAACCAGAAATCTCCGAAAGGAGTTTGAACATTTGAAGTATTTTGGAAATACTATAAATCAAAAACTACAATTAAACAAGGAATTGGGGAATTGAACATAGACCACACAAACCCTAAATCTCAAACAACAAATGATAATGGAAAAAAAACAAATATTCTTGCTAACTACATCTCCTGTGTATTCACCAAAGAACTGTCAGGGCCTATACCAACCATATCTAAAGTAAACAATAAACATGCGATGGATAAACTAAACGTAACTGAAAATATAATATTACTAATGTTAAAACAACTTAATATAAGCAAATCGCTTGGCCCAGATGGAATAGACGCCATGATATTAAATGAGTTGTCTGAAAGTATTTGTCAACCTTTAGAACACATTTTTTAAACGTTAATTAAAACGTCCTGCATTCCCGATGACTGGAAAGTGGCTGAAATATCAGCAATTTATTTTAAAAAAGGAAATAAGAAAATAACTGGAAACTACCGCCCAATAAGTTTAACAAACATATGTATGTGAATGTATGGAAAAATATTAGAAACCACAATATAAACTAAATGAAAATCAATAACCTATTGAAAACATTATGGGTTTATATATAGCCGATCAAAATAACGACTGGACTAAAGAAATGGATAAGGGAAACCACACTGATGTTATATCTTTGAATTTCCTAAAAGCCTTTGGCACCGTACCACTTTTTTGTTGAAATCCGGGAGTTTCATTACCGGTTCAACACGCTTCCTGTGTCGCGCTGTCTCGACGAGC